>QTSX02003728.1:0-177392 GCA_014839935.2 Entomophthora muscae
AAATCTGATAGTTCCCCTCTCAGAAGATCCATACTCCTGTTGAGGATCTGGATCTACAAGTATTCTGGCTACTTTCATCCCACTTAACATCCAGTCATTGCCCAATTTGGTGCATTTCCAATATACCATTCAACATACCATAAATGGCAACAAACCAATATCACATGACTGTCCAGGTATCTAGCAACTTGAACCCAGTCTGCCCATAACCAGACCCTAGGTTTGATCTAACTAATATCCCTGCCACAGATAAAGCTATATAAGTCTAAAGTATTATCCAATAAAACATTCTTCTTCTCTTCTTAATTCCATATTCAAAGCTTCCCAAAAGGCGCTCCTTATCACTGGTAGCAGCTACAGTTTTTGACCATGCCAATGAAAGAGAAAATGACTGAACAGAACCTGCCCACCTTTGCTCATGTACTAAACCAGGCCACATCCCAGGACACCTGGAAAACGTATTTCCATGCCCACAACATCAATGAGGATATTTCTAGTGGATGTACTGTATTCAAAGGACTGGTCATGCCCAAAGCATACACCAAGATAATTCAATACAGTTGCTCTCTATAGTCACAAACAAACACACAACTGCCTATCACAGGCAAAGTTACCAACACTAAGTACATTGTTATCAACAAGCTCTTTGGTAAAAACAAGGAAAATGTCATCAACTGGCTAGGCTACTCAGCCGCAAAACTCCGCGCCAGCCGCATTCCCCACAAAAAATGGGTCCAAGAAGCCAGCCAGCGCCTATACGAGGTTGCAGCTAACTGGTTTGCCACCTGGGTTGGCTCACAAACAGACAACCAGCTTGACAACTGGGAAGAGTTCAAATTCAACATCACTCACAATTTCCGCGTCACTGTATCTCTCCAAGACATTGCAATACAGCTCAGTGATCTTCTTCAGAAGACCACCATTCACAGCTTACTCCAATGAATTTGAAGAACTATATCAAAAAATCCAAAAACCAGCACAAGCTGACAATTTAAACACTAGAGCCTCATCCATCAATAGAATTAAACCCTCTGTTGCTGCCCTTATCCACCCAGAGGCCAACACCTCCATGCCCGCGCTCATTGCAGAAACCAAGTGTGCAGAAAAACTGCAAATATGGAATATGCTGCACACAACAGCAACTGCTCCTCAAACAGCAATGGCAGAGAAAACTCTAATGACAACAAGCGCCAAAATACCAACCATAACAACAGCAACTCCAATTGCAACAATGGCAATTGCAGCCAAAGCGCAAACTGCTCCCGTCCCAAGAAGGAGGACACTGCCAAAGTTAACAATGCTGAAACAGCAACCTGCTATGAATCTGACCCCACATTCTATGACCTTGAAGGTCTCAAAACAGAAGAACAGGGGGAAAAAGGAGAGGGAACAGGCTTAAGTGCCCCTATCTCCCCCAACTTGACAAGAAGAAGTACCAAGGCACAAACTTTGCTGCTTGCATCCCATGTGTCCCGCAATCCTCTATTTTTATGAACGTAAAAATTAAAGATCACTCACAACTTCTTGTCTATCCATGCACTTACAAATCTCATACATATAAAATTTTATTTGACTCTAGTGCACAACACACCATGATTAGCAAACCATTTGTAACCAAATACAAAATACCAGTTGTCAAATCCAACTTCAAATACGCCATAATGACAGACAAATCAAAAGTTCTACTGAAGGCAAAACAAATCCCTTCAGAATTCACCTCCAAGTCATACAAACGTCCATCAAAGGACTTGTCATAAACAAAATAAACTACAACATTGTAGCAGGCATGAACTGGTTCACCCAAGTGAATCCCAGCATATGTTGGAAAACAAAAACCATGACCATCAAACACAACTAAGTCAATTTCAATATCCTCAAAGAACCTAACAACCTCATACTAAGAGACACAGTATTTGTCCAAGTCATAAATCAAGACAACTCAGAACTTCTAACCAAAGACAGTACCCTCCACATAATGATGTACACTGAATTCAATAACATAAAAACACAAAAAATCTAATGCCCAGAACTTGTGACACTTTTAAATGAATATGCCCATGTATTCAAAGAAAAACTCACCAAGTTACCCCCAAGCAGGAGGTCAAGCATGGCATCAACCTATGCAAAGCCATGCCCAAACCTGCATCCCTCTACAGACTCTCCCCCATGGAGACCCAAACACTTAAATCCCACATTGATGACAATCTAGCCAAAGGATTCATTTGCCCATCTGAATCCCTGTGGGGGCAGCAGTGTTCTTTGTAAAGAAAAAGAAGGATCTCTTTGCTTAGTTACTGACTAAAGAGCACCAAACGCAAGTACAGTAAAAAATAAATACCCCATTCCCCTCATAGAAGACCTATTTGCAAGGCTCTCCAGAGCAAAAAGCTTCTCAAAAATTGACCTCACTTCTGGTTACAATCAAGTCAAAGTTAAAGAGACAGACATACCAAAGACCGCGTTCCGCATGCAATTTGGGTTGTTTTTATGTAAAATAATGAGCTTTGGGATGACCAACTCTCCCGCAACGTTTTTCACCATGATGAACCAAGTACTAAATAGTCTCTCAAATACATTAGGCTAACTTGACAATATCATCATATTTTCAAAAAAAAAGAGGAACACCTCACACATGTCCACAAGACACTTGATTGACTTGCAAAGCACAAAATTTACGCCAAGCCTAGTAAGTGTCAATTTATGGAAAAGGAGCTCTTGTTCTTGGGCCATATTGTCTCCAACAGTGGTATCAAAGTAGACCCAGATAAAATAAAAGCCATTAATAACATGCAACGTCCCACCTCTTTTAAACAAGTAAGATGCTTCTCAGAATGGTAGCTTACCTAAGGAAGTATATCAAAGACTGCAGAAAGCTCACCACACCAATCAATGACCTAACCAAAGATAATGCCAAAAAGAAATTCATCTGGACTCCAGAATGCAACAATAATCTCCAACTATCGAAACAATCTTTGATTGAAGCACCAATCTTGCAATACCTAAATAACAATGGGTGCTACAAGTTTGAGCCAGATGCCAGTGACACTGCCATTGGTGCAGTCCTATGCATCTTTCAGCCAGGGCAGCAAGATTTCCTTCCAGTATGTTACAAAAGCAGAAAACTAACAAACACTGAGCAAAGGTACCCAATACATGATAAAGAATTTCTAGCAATATACCACACATACAAGAAATGGAGATGTTATCTAGAAGGACATTTGAACGTCTGAGTGCTAACCAACCACAAATCCCTAATCTAATTCAAAACTCAGAATGCACGTGCACGGCGCCAAGCCAAATGGATGTCCTTGCTTGAGCATTTTAACCTGGACATCCAGTACAAAAAGGGGGCAGATCTGGTCACAGCTGATGCTCTCTCTAGACTATGTCAGCCAAGAGAGAATTGCCCTGACCACCTGGACCCTGACTGGCCAAACCTATATAACACTGAGTACAAGCCAAAAGGAAAAGATCCTCCACAAACCAACTAACTCATGATACACTAGTAAGGAATGAAAAATATTTCCATGTATCAAATGGCACTGTATATCAAATCATCAAGGACAAACATGTTCCATACATTCCACTTGCACAAAGAGTTGACACTATACTAAGACATCACTGTCTACTAGGACACACAAAGGCTAACAACCTATATCTCACATTAAAAGAGATAGTATGGTGACCCAACCTGAAGCAAGACATAATTGGTGTTCTAAAAAAGTGTAAATTATGTGAAAAATACGCCAGCACCAAGGCTCCACAGCCAACAGTTAACCCAGTACCCAACCCTGAACCATTTAAGGTTTGGGGATTGGATGTAGTGGGACCCTTCCCAGAAACCAAGACAAATCAATGTTTCCTAATTGTAGCCATTGACTTTGCCACACACTGGCCTATCTGCTGGACAACAAAGGACCACAAAGAAGAACCAATAAGCCAATTCATTAACAAGGCAATCATAGCAGACTATGGCACTCCAGACTACATAACAACAAATAGAGCAAAAGAGTCAGCAGGCCATGTAGTAAACAACAACCTAAAAACAAAGAACGTCTCCATTCCACAACCTTGCCCTACAGGCTACAAGCCAACAGCAGAGTTGAATGCCTGAACGGCAGCCTTATCAGAACCCTCAAGAAAATAATGGATGGCAAAGCCAAAGACACATGGCCACTCTACGTAAAACATGCATTATTAGTATCCTGGGTTTGCACTAATCAAGGGACAGACTACTCACTGTTCAAACTAACATACAGGTACAAGCCAGAAATAGTCACCCAAAATAATCAACCATATGTGAAGATCCCCCTGGGGAAACCTCCCAAAGTAGAATAGAAACCAGCTCTACAACACAAACGCCTCAAAGCCAAACTGGCAGAAACAAAGAGACTCAAAACCCAAAAGGTAACCTCAACAGAGGACCCACTCCCCATCAACTCCCCCATCTGGGTTCTAGCTGGGAACAGAAAGAAGCTAGACTCATTACACAGAGGACCAGGAAGAATCATCAGATACCAAACAGACAGGAACACCTACCTGGTTAAGTTCCAGGGTGTCAAAGAGCCCATCACCAAAACGTATCACAGATCTTGCCTCCGCCCTAGCAAGGAAGAACACTCAACCTGGTTGGTGCCAACTAGCAAACAAAACCAGGAATATCAAGTGGCAGCTGTCAAGACAAAGCCCCCTCCTGATGTACTCAAGTAACCCCTTAAGGGAGGGGGTGTGTCAAGGGTCTGAATGTATGAGTATTCCGGTTATTATCATCACACTTAACATCCAGTCATTGCCTGATTTGGTGCCTTTCCAGTATAAAATTTGACATACTGGAAATGGCAACAAACCAATATCACATGACTGTCCAGGTATCCAGCAACTTGAACCCAGCCTGCACATGACCAGCCCCTAGGTTTGATCTAACTAATATCCCTGCCACAGATAAAGCTATATAATTCTAAAGTATTATCCAATAAAACATACTTCTTCTCTTCTTAATTCCATATCCAAAGCTTCCCCAAAAGGCGCTCCTTATCACTCAATTGCCCCTTCCTGACTTCCACCACTATCACAGAAGCAATGAAGAGGATTTCTTCTTTATTGCACCTTCAGCAGGTACCCTGGAGTCTCTCTGGGAACCTGATAGCAATCCCTCCATCACTCCTGACAGTTCTACAGCAACTAAACCTCAGACTAGTCAGATTAAGGAAGAATTCACTGATGATTCTGGGGCAACAGCGCCCATGTTGACACTAAAAATGTTGACAGTGGCCATGTCAACAAAGTGTTGACATGGCCACTGTCAACTCAAAACTCTAAATTTCCTATGTTTTTTGCTAGTTGCACTAGCTTAATACTTTTTTAAAGCGTTCAGGGGTGTGAACCCAGAAAACACAACAAAATTGTGGCCATCTTGACACAATTTAATATTAAGCTTAATAAAAAACTCAATTTAACCAGATTTTTCCTTTATGTTTACTGATAAAAATTAGTTTATTTTTTATTTGATTTCACAACTAAAAGTGTCAATGTCAACACTTTTTAAGCCAAACTTATTTTTAATAACAAAACTGAAGCATCTACAGTAAAAAAATAAGTGTGCATTTAAAAATATTTTTATTGAATTATTATATTGAAAAAAGACAGTGTGCATATATTTGATTGTTGGAATGTTCATGTTATATATATTTATGTGGCACTTATTACGGCTTTATTATATTAAGTGGATTGGATGCTAACGGTGATCCAATAATTTAAGTGTGACTTACTATGTAAGTTACTATAGAATTTATTATTAAAAATAATGTTGACACTCATAAATGTCGTTTATTTGCTTGTGATCACCCCCTGGGGTGGAGTTAAGCAAATTAGAGTGGCACAATTAAGCCTAGATTAATATGTCACCTCATATAAAGAATGACGTAAGTGACGTTGTCAACACTTTACCCTTTTCAATATCTACCAACAACTTATTAACAACTTTACTTAAGCGCAATAATAAAATATCATATTTCCACTACCCAAATATAATTTTTAATAAAGAAATAAAGAGCCTTGATACTTTTTTAACTTATTTTTTTATATGTTTTTTTAATTTTTATATGTGAGCAAAAATACACAGGAAGCGGTTAATTTTTGGCTAGCCCGCATAAATTTAATTAAGCGTACTATGTTTTTTCATAGTAAATTTTCAAAATAATGTCACCAGTGAGAATGTTGTCAAAAATAATGTCTACAATTTTGTAATCAACAGTGAGAATTCAGCTTTTTTTACTAATTGTCACTCATAATGTTGACGCTTTTCCCTTCTCACATATAAAACTTTATGTTTTATATAATAAAAACTTCTCATTTTTTGATATGTTGTATTTTTGATTTTGCTCTTTCATATTTTTAATTTTTTTAATAAAATCTATATCTAAATATAATACTTTCATATATTTCTCTTAACTTTTATCTTGTTATTTATAACCTTAATAAAATAAAAACTATACAAGTATTTTTTAACATTTAAATACCAAGAAAAACCATCTAAGATTTACTTTTTGTATATTATGCTTTTTAAGTTGTTTTGTTTGTTTTTTACATACTTTGCTTTATTTTAAGCCATTTTTACTTATTATTTTAAGACAAGAACACCTCCAAACAGCCAAAGGGTACCAAGCGTCCCTCCAAGCCCACCAAAGCCACCAAGAAGAAGCCTGTCTTGTCAAAGAAGGCCACCCCCAAACCATCCCCCAAGCCCTCCCCTAAGCCCTCTCCTGAGAAGAGCCCTGTTCATTCCACTGGGGGAGAGGAAACTGATGGCTCTCTTATAGAGCACAGTTTTTACAACTTGGCTTCTGACAAGGAGCCAACCAAGAAGAAGCGCTCAGCCCAAAAGTCCCCACCCAAGGATAAGTCTCCTGCACATGAGGAGCACCACAACAGGCCTCCTTCTGCTTCCCCACCCCCGCCAAACTCTCCCCCTTCAAGCTCATCTGGGGATGATTCAAAGCTCCGCCCCAATTACTTCCCTGGCTTCCGCCATGCTCCTGCTGGCTCTTGGGACCCTCTTGTGGCCCACAACATCTGCAACATTGATGGCAAGTTCAAGGTTCCTTCCACCCTACCCAAGTTTTCCCCCATCATGAGTGTTAAAGGTGGGTCAGTCATGGTGGCCAATGGGTATATCTTCAGCTGCAACAATGCCAACCGGGGCTTTAAGAGCCGCCATTGCACCTGCAAGGACCGCTCCTGCCCAATGCAGCTCAACACTGAGCGCTGGGACCTGTACCAAACCATCAAGGGTAAACATACCTGCATCATGCCCAACACTACCATCTCCTGCCTTCTCAAATGATACCTTGTGCAGATTATGCCAACCTCCAAAGACCTTTCTGCCACCCAGCTGGCTGTGCTTGCTTGCAAGTACCTGTCCCCTACCAACCTCAAGAGGGTCCCTACTCACACCCAGTTGGTCAAGTTTGTGAGTGATAGGCGTCAAGCCTCAAACCCCCTGGCCAAGAGTGCCACCAACATCAAGGACCTGGTCCTCACTGATGCCCTCAAGAAGACAGAGGATGGTGAGATGTTCCTGCTCCATGACAATGGGCAGGAAGTGGAGGAGAGGATTGTAGCCTACGCCACAACCCAAAACCTGGAGCAGCTGAACACTGCTACCACCTGGCTGTGTGACAGCACATTTGCTACTTGCCCCCCCTCTCTTCAAGCAGCTTTGGGTCCTGCATGGGCAGTTCAATGACCAGGTCATTCCTCTTGTGTTCTTTCTCCTTCCTGGTGCCAAGATGGAGGTCTATGCCAGAGCTTTCAAGATTGTCCAGGATGCTTTGAGCTCCCTTCCCATCAACCAGCTCCCCCCTCCCTCCCACACCACAAGGGCCAATCCCTCCTCTGCTGAGAAGGATGAGGCAACCTTAGCCGCTGAGCAGCTAGCTTATGCGCACTCACTTGGGCCAAAGGTTATTATAATGGACTTTGAGCAGGCTCAGTTCAGAGCCTTCCAGGCCACCTTTGATGGAGAAGTCCAGGGCTGCTTCTTCCATTTTTGGCAGGCCCTTGTCAAGAATCTAAAGAGTGGGAAGGACCTTTTCAACAAGTATCTTAACAATGGTAAGGGTAAGTGCCGCTTTGCCCTGACCCAGTTTGCTGCCTTGGCTTTTGTGTGCCTGGATCATACTGGGCTTGGCTTTGAGGCCCTTCAGGAGGATGCTTATATCAAGAAGCACTCCACCATCTTTGAAGGCTACCTGGAGTACTTTGAGCGGCAATGGGTGGGCAAGAAGGTGACTGCCCAGAGAGGTAAGAGTGGGGCCACTGCCCCTTGGAACTGTAAAGGCGCCTGCCTCAAGGGGGAGATGAAGACCACCTCTAGCCTTGAGGTTTGGCACAAGCACTTGAAGACCAAGTTTGGGACTAACCCCAAGTTCAACAAGTTCTTCTCCAAGCTGCAGGAGGATCAGGCCCAGACTGTCTCCAAGTTCTGCAACCTGATCAACCAGGTGGCCCCCAAGAAGAGGAATTCCAAGGAGAAAGACTACCAGGAGGACGTGCAGAAAGTAGTGAAGAAGAAGTACAAGGTGGCGGAGATCAAGAAGTACCTAGAAGATGTTGCAACTGCTCTTGCTGGTGGCTTTAATTAGCCAAATAAACTTTGCTTTGCTTTGCCTATATATTTTTTACTTTTAAACTTTTAATTTTTTTGGATATTACTAATCTTTTTAAGTATAAATGGTAAGTTTAAGATACAGTTTTAATGTGGTTTAGTAAGAAATATCTTATATTTTGTTAATTTATCTTTAAGCTATGAGATATTTTCAGTTGTGCTTATAAAAAGTATAATAAATTAAATATAGAATTTTTTATATTTTGTAGTTATTATTATATCTTATATATCTTTATTTTTGGTTCATTGGAATTTTAATTTTTATGGGAATAAAAAACAATTTTATAATAAAGAGTGTAATTTACATAGTAAACTGAAAAATAGTTGCTTATATCTCCTTATTCTTATTACTTATGGTATTTTTATTGCATTTTTGAACTCTCTGGGGTCATTTTAGTATAATAAAGTATTTTAAAATAATTTTTTTATATTAAAAATATTTAGGGTAAAGTATGCCGTTAGTTAAAAAAGTGTTGACATCCAGGAAACAACATTAAGTAAAACCAGGTTGTCACTTTACTATAGTGTCGACATTAAAAGTGTTGACATGGCCACTATTGGCATTTTTAGTGTCAACATGGGCGCTGTTGCCAATTCTGGCATTGAGGAGGACAATGAGGATCACTCAAAAAACTACTAATCAGCCAGGACAAGTAGAAATCCTTGGCTGCATTTGTGGTTTCACCTCCCTCCTCTCCCCCCATTTCTTCCCCCCTGACAAGCCTGTGCCTGTGCCTGACCCTGGCACTTGTTTTTTCTTTACAGCAGAGCATTCTTATGCCCCTCCACTGGTTGACTTTGTCTCTCAATAAGAAACTTTGGATTCTTGCACTGTGAGAATGCAAGAAGATCTTGCCTACTGGGTCCCCACTGCCAAGTTCTTCTCGGCCATGGACCTGATACCTGGCTACTGGAAGATTGATCTCCCTCCAGATGACCCAGAGAAGTGTGCCATCCTTGCCAACCAAAGGCTTTTCCAACCTACCAGAATATCTCAGGGTCTCTCTGATTCCCCAGTCACCTTTCAACAAGCTATGGACGCTGTGATGGGGAACCACAAGCCCTCATGTGCCCTGGTCTATCTGGATGACATGAACGTCTTCTCTTGCACCTATAACAAACACCTGGAACCCTTTGAAGAAGTGTTAAAATGTCTGCTGGCTGCTACACTTAAGCTGAATCCAAAGAAATGCAGCTTCTTTAATGAGCACTTAGAGTTCCTTGGGTTCACCATCAGTTGTGATGGCCCCTTTCCTGTAACTCTTGAGGTAGAGGACATAAAAAAGATGCAAGTGCCTGTAAGCAAGAGGGACATCCAGGCCTTACTGGGGCTGATTGGTTATTATTGCTGCTTTATCCCCAACTTTGCTTCCCTGGGCAATACATTGTTCCAACTTCTTTGAGCTGATGTGGACTTCTTCTGGGGCCTGGCTTGCAAGATAGCAAGTGCTGCTCTCAAGGGAATACTGACTGCAGCCCCAGTACTAGCTTACCCTGAATTTTCCAAGCTGTTTGTGGTTCATACAGATGCTATCCTGACTGCTATTGGGGGTGTCCTCTCCCAACTGGACTCTGGTGGACTAAAACATCCTGTTGGATACTGCTTGCACACACTCAATGTTCACAAGAAGAATTACACTGTCATCAAACAGGAGTGACTGGCTGTAATATACTCCTACCAGCAGTTCAGAGTGTATCTCCATGGGGTACACTTCACAGTGGTAACAGGCCATGACTCCCTACAATGGCTGAAGAACCTCAAGAATCCTGAAGGGCATATAGCATGTTGGGCCAGTAAGCTCCAGGCCTAAAACTATAAAATCATTCATTGAGCTGGAGCTGTCCACCATAATGCTGACTGTCTCTCCCGCCTTCCTACTTTTGCCTTAGTATCCTCCATGGCTGACATTCTCTATGACAAGCTTACAGAGGATCCTTCTTTGTGGGGGGAGGAGCTGTTAGAGATACAGAGGGCTTTCAAGAATTTAGCTGTTGACATCAAGGTCTCTAAGGGACAACTCCTGAAGCTTTATGAGACTATTGGCTACTGTACATACGCCCATCCCTATGCATGGACTCAGTGGTGGCCGCTCACAAGACTACTGGTCATGGTGGTATAAAGAAGATGTTAGCCCTGCTACAATAGCACTGCTTCTGGGAAGGAATGCATACTGATATAGTATATACGCTAGCCACCTGTCAGGACTGCATCATTGAGAGACCTAAGGTGGCCAAGTTCCAACACAGACTTGTATGCCCTGGGTTTGCTTTCCACACAGTAGCCATTGACGTAGTGGGCCCCTTGCCAGTGATTAACAGCCGCAATAAGTTCATCATTGTGGCTTTGATCATCTGGCTAAAGGGTTAGAGGCCAAGGCAATTCCCAACCAATCTTCACTGGTGACAGCTACGTTCATCTTGGATAACATCATATACAAGCATAGTTGCCCCCACATTCTGCTGACAGACAATGGTACCAATTTCACCAGTTGCACCATCCCCCGCCTCAATCAACTGATGGGAACTTGTGGGACACTATCCACTCCTTATCATCCATAGATAAATGGCATGGTAGAACTCACTAATGAAAGCATGGTCCAGATACTCCAGAGGCTCAGTCACCAACATGAGACAGATTGGGATACCTTCTTGCCAAACACCACCTTTGCATACAACATTGGATGCCACCACCTTACTGGCAAACCACCCTTCCAGTTAGTATATGGACAACAACCAGAACTCCCACCCTTGTTATACACTCTGGTTGTCAGGAACCCATCCACTTGGAAACATACCACCCAAAAGGTGTATGGCCGCAGATGGGTTCAACCCGGTGATTAGAGAACCAATTGGAAGGGAGACCATCCCCATATGAAACAATTCTCCAATAAAACAATATTGACCCAAAAGGGAATTAAATCTTCCCAACAGGAAGTAAGCTCCAAGATAACTTAGGAGGAAAACAGAAGCCATGGGATGAAATAAAGATGGGCTGGGCGGACTGGCCCCCATGACCTGTGGTTCCTCTGTGATTGGGGGATTTGATGACAGTGGGGTGGTGGTGTACCATACGCCTGGTACCACTTGGCGCCACAACTTGTCCAAGTAATTGGGAGGAGGCAAACCAGAATCTGCTCTGGTTCCAAAGGAAAGGCTTGTAGTAAGGGACTGTACAAGGAGCAACCAAGCTAACTATTTATACCCAAATGGTCCCCATTGGGATGACTTGGGTAGCATCATGGTGTTTGATTTCAGGATTTGAGAGCAGGCAAAAGAAAAATCAACTAGGTTGGTAAATTGACTTTATTAACTGAACAATCAAACACTCTGACAAGTGGAGCCTTTTTATAGACTGTCAAGAGCTGTTTAAATTGTAAATCCAGGGGGATTGGAGAATTCAAGGAGAGTTTGGGGAAGGAAACTTGGAAGGGGTAGCTTTGATTTAAAAATAAAAAATATTTTTTAAATATCAATGGCCCCTGCTGAGGCTTCTCTAAACAGCTTGGTGTCATTTACCCCAGCTGTTAGAGAAGCAACAGCTTGGGGGCCTTCTGGTGTGCAACCGCATCACCAGAAGAGTATAAACCATGTTAAACTTGATTGTTTTCAAGTACAGAGCCTGTTGTTTCTATAGCCATATTCAAGTTCAAAGCAAATTTGAGTTCACAGTCTTCAGGCGCGGTTGTAACATCTGATTGGCTGCAGCTAGCCTTTTTGAGAGATGTTGAAGGTAAGTTCAAATTTGAATTACTAACATTGTTTAGGAGATTAAACAATGACCGTGAGGACCTGGGTTCAATCCCCGTGTTGGCCAGGAAGATGGCATCTGAGCCTGATCCAGGGCACTTCAAAGGTAATTTAGGACTGATACTACATACTAATAATTCATTTCTAGGACCTGGGGAAAAGCCCATATTGGGAGAAGGATTTTTTGACCCTGTATCTGTCAATATTTCCTTGTTGTTGTCAGGAAAAGTAGCAAATGCATTCCTGACACTGGTGGATCCCAGCCTTGTTGCATCTCCAGAAGCTTATCTTCATGAGCTTGTTCAGAACCTTGGTTGCCTGCAATCAGAAGCATATACTGTGAACTTAAATTATAAGCTTCAAGGCATTGAACAAGCTTCCTCCAAACAATCTGCCCTGTTCACATACACCATAGAAGACTATACATACTTCTTCAGCAACAGAGGTTACAGTCAAGAGTTTAAACTTGCCTCTCTCTTACAAGGTCCTGTTCAAGTCATTCAGAAGACTGGCCCCAACTTCTGCATCCTAAAGGAGCCCTTTTCTGAGCAACTGATTACTAGAGTACAAATTTAATACATTTGTGCTGCTCCTAGTGATCAAGAGTAAACCCCAATGAGGACAACAGCCCAAAAAACAAAAAGCCTATTTAAAATATTCCATGGGTTTTTGTCCTGCTTGTGATAGTTAGAAGATATAAGTTATAAGGGATGAGGAATAAGGAACAAGCAACTATTGAGGACTGAAAAGACTCTGCCAATACTTCCCCAACTGTTTCATCACCTGAACTGCAGTCAGGAAACACAACTGATTGCTGTTCTTTGGGGTTTACTTTGGATATCTGCCTGTCATTCCTGCCTCCCAAGGGTTTCATACAATTTAACCTGTTTGTCTGATCCAGTGGGGGGGAAACATTGCATTATTGAATGAATCAGCCAAAACATAATCCGTTTATGTTAAGGGCAATAGAACAATTGCCTGATTGCTCACTTGTTTTGCCATGTTTGCTATTCTTTGCCTGCAAACTTGTTTAATTGCGCCTAAAAAGTGTTATTTTAATCAAGGGCTTATTGCGCATAGAGCTTGGTCTTTACTTCTGCAGCTAATAATAGAATTGAAGCATTTAAGAGCCACTTTCCTCCATTTGGCAAGGCGCGTGAAACCAGTTGTTTTTTGCTCAGGCACTTTCCAATACCAATTCTCCACTACCTCCATATGACAAGTCTTTCTTTTGGTGCCTCTTTCATTTGGCAATAATTCCCCTGTCCTCACTATATAACCTTCTAACATATCAAATAAAGAACCAGTTTTGTCTTATTATCTTCTTATATTCTTCTGTCCTTACCCAGGCTGTCACTATATCACAACAGGTATAGTATTAAGATAAAGAAGTAGTAGACTAACTATTTATAGAAATAAGCACCCAGCCTTCATATTTTACAATAGGGGGTTGATATTCTTCCCCCCACCAATGCCCCCTACTTCTACCCCCAAGCAGAAGAAGTAAAAAACCTAGCCAGACTGATGATAAGTAAATATTAAAGCCTTAACACACCCAACTTCTTGTTGACTTTGATCCTGCTCAAGAAAATACCTTTAGAAAGTGTTGTAACCGAGTTGCCAGACTCGCCAGCTAACGTATCTTACAATACATAGGGGGCGCTCAATTAGTCACCCCTTGACGTGTCTAATGTTATGGATTAATCTTATGGCAATATCAAATGGTGGGTACTTCACCCTAATTAGGAGCACTACCAATTCAACCTGCTGATCTCTGCACAAGTTATTCCTTGGCTTCAAACCTTACATGTAACTTCCCACCGTGCCACCCCCTTGTGGCCTTGTGGCTTTCCCCATATAGTATATTAATCAAAATATTCTACAATAAATGATACCTTATTCTTATTATTCTTTCCTTTCCTATTGGACTGTTGTCTTCCCCAATTCCAAATACTGAATCCTCATTGGTTCAGTTGCAACAAAATTATTTAAGAGCAAGCCCTATGGCTGTTTCTTTCACTTTAGGCTATGCCTTATAAGGAAGCTTCACTGTTGTAGAGTTGTAGCCAGGGGGTAGTGATTCTAAAGATAGTTAGACAATGATCCTATTTCTCAACCCTCTACCTGTGTGTGGTAAAGTGATAGCCATTAAAGAACAGAAGAAAGGAAGATAATATGATAAAACTAACTTCATTTAATTGTAAATATTGTAGGCTATATAGAGAGGGAAACGGACAATGGTTGGCTGGAGTAGGAGTAAAATGGGCTATTCTTGGGCCATAGAGGTGGCATAAGGATTAAAGGCCGACAGAATGACCAAATTCCAGTGGCTGTACTTTTAAGGGAAATAGCAATTTATGCCATTGAGTTGTGTTGGATCTTGGACTTCCTTTATTGAAACATGTGCAAAAAGTGCAGCTGTTATTTACTCTATCTAAACCCAGAGTTAAGTTGATAACAATGAAGGGAATTTGAGCTCAACAAATCAACTGTGTGACTGTTTGATTGTTATGCCGTTTTGTGTCCAGATGTATGACCCATTGTATTATCCATCTAGCAGCTACACCATTCACAGAGCCCAATAGACTGGTTACCTATCCATCTCCCAGGAGCCTGAGGTGGCCTTCAACTCCTTTTCTATGATTAAATTAGTTATAAATAAGGACTTCAGCAAGATTTATTAGGCATTCAAAAAGACCAAGTATATGGAGGACAAAACAACTTTATTCCCTCCATTTGTTGGTTTCTTTGAACAGCAACTATTTGACAAGCTTGATATCAGATACCATGGCAGGACAGAAAATAAATGGGATGGAACCAGCTCAAGCCTATTTTTAGCTAGACCTTAAAGACTACCTCTCCCAAGAAATTTGGAGCAGCAAGCTCACCAGCCAAGTTGAGGGAAGAACTCTAAGCTGGATGCTGTTGAAACTGCAGGCTCAACCCGCCAGCAAGGTTCCAACCAAGCAGGTTCATGACCCGCAATCCAATTATCTGTGTTGTGTTCTGCGGCGCGGCACAGATACACAACAGGGAATCCTAACATTAGGATTGGATTTTTACTAAGTCTCAGTTAGATGACAGGGAAGGCAAATGTGTTTACTTTGCGGCCCTGGATGAATAATCTCTACTAGGCGTGGCTAGAGAGAGGCGCAGAAGTACAGAAGACACAAAGACAAAAATGAGAATAGAACTTAATTTTATTAGTAAAATAGGAGATGGAATATATAGTGGTTAGGAATACCACAAAACACTACCAGGACAGTAGGATCACTTGCCACAAGCATGAGTGGAGCAAGTGAGTTGAGCAGAGTCAGGAAACCAAACAATCATATTTCCTAATGCAGAAACCAGTTCATTTTGAGAGTCAAAAGCAAAAGCGAGAGATTTGTCTTCAAAATGGCCCACCAAAGGCGAAATTGAAACATGGTGGATGCTGTTATTCACAACAGTGCCCCCCTCTAGATTGGCCTTAGGGGGTGATACTTGCGGAGGAACTTGGCGTGTACGCAAGTAAAAAGACGTCCACTGGAGAGGAGCTTTATAGTGTACTCAGATCCTTGTTTGAAAGTCACCTCTAAAAGAACAATCCACAGGGAGTCCAGCTTATGTGCGCGCCCACCCACACAGTGTTGGTAGTACAGGACATGGTCACCAACATCAAACTTAGGCAGGATGGAGCGCCCTGCGTTGTCAGGAGAGAGCTTGAGCGCCTTAGTCTTATAGGCGGAAGTGTAGGCAGTGGCCTGTATATAAATGATGTGGTTGACTAAGTCTTTGATGTGATTGTCAGGGTTCATGGCCTTATCAGAGGAGAGTAGGGAAACCCCCAAGAGCAACAGAGTGGTGGCTTCACGCCCATACAACATGGCAAAGGGAGAGTACCCTGTGATCCAATGCCTGCTCAGACAATAGGCAAAGAGTGCAGCAGGTAAGTATAGATCCCAATTGGCAGTGTCAGAGTAGGTGAGTTTTCTCATGATAGAAACCAGTGTCAAGTTGGCACGCTCAACTGCCCCATTAGTGGAAGGATTATAGGGGGCAGAGAAAGACTGGTGAGTTCCTTGAGCTTCAACAACAGAGGTTACAAGTTTGGCATTGAAGTTGTTGCCGTTGTCTGACAACAGCACTTGAGGGCAGCCATGGCGGTAGAAAACATCCTGCAGCAGGAAGGCAGCAGCAGTCTTAGCAGTGATGTCTTTAGTAGGGCGAGCTTCTACTCACTTGCTGAAGTGGTTGCCGGCAATAAGGATAAAGCAACATCTGGAGCGTGAGTGGGGGAGAGGGCCTACAGCATCAATGCTAACCGTATGAAAAGTGTGTTGAGGGGGAACCAATTTGAATTTGTGTGAAGCAGCTTGGGGCCTCTGAAGCTGGCAGTCATGGCAACTAACTATGACATCTGGGATCAACAGGCAAAGATTCTCCCAGAAGTAAATCTTCTGAAGCCAGTTAAAGGTCTTGGCAATGTCTCCATGGCCATTTTCTTTGTGAGCTTGTGACACCAAGGAGAGGCAAAGACTGGGGCGTACGTATGGCAGGTATTGACCCCGCACCTTCTTGAAGAGTTGGTTGTTGCGTATGAGGGTGTCTTCAGACAATTTAGACAGGGAAAGTTAAACCTCTTCTGTCTCACTTTCCCAGGAAGAAGGGTAGCCAATTAGCTTGTACAGGCAGTCTGCCTCAGCAGGATGTAGGGCAAGGATGGGCATTTGGGACAACCCATCAGTGTTCTGATGTTGAATCCCGGGGCAATGGAGCACAGTGAAGTCATAACCTTGCAGGAGGAGGGCCCATCTGGCTAAGCGTCCTTCAGGCTCCTTAAGTTGTTGTAACCATTTGAGCAAAGCGTGGTCAGTGACAACAGTGAAATGGGTACCATATACATAGTGGCAGAATTGTTTGACTGCATGCAGCACAGCAAGGCACTCCTTCTCTGTAACACTATAATTCTTTTCATGCTTATTTAGCACATGGGAAGTATAGGCTACAGGGTGGTCCACACCTTCATTGTTGAGTTGAGCCAAGATAGCCCCAATAGCAAGGTCACTAGCATCAGTGTATAAGATGGATTCCTTATCATAATTGGGGTACACTAAAATGGGCACTTCTTTGAGTTTCTGCTTTAGAGTCTCAAAGGCCTGCTGTTGGCTGGCGGTCCATTCAAAAGGAATATTACACAACAGTTGGATCAGGGGTTTGCTAGTATCAGCAAAATCAGGTATGAATTGCCTATAGTAGCCCATCATGCCCAGAAAGACTTGTACTTCTTGTATTTTGGTGGGCGGGAGCATTTTGTCAATGGCTTCAACCTTCTTGGTCATAGGACAAATCCCCGTTTGGGTTACTTCATGGTCCAGGAATTCAAGGTGTTCTTTGAAGAAAGCACACTTAGAGGGTTTTAGCTTGAGTTCAGCCTCTGGGATCTTTATGAACACCTCTTTAAGATGGGCTAGGTGATCAGTGAAAGTTGCTCTGAAGACTGTTATATCATCTAGATAGACTAAGACACACAACAACTTCAAATCACGTAGGATGGAGTCCATGGCCCTCTGGAAAGTTGCCGGTGCATTACAGAGCCCTTGCGGCATGCAGGTAGGTTCAAACAATCCTTCTGATGTGATGAGCGCAGCCTTCTGGCGGTCTTCAGGAGAGAGGTCAACTTGCCAGTAACCAGACGCCAAATCCATGGCAGAGAAAAACTTAGAACCTCCAAGGTGTTGAAGAGCGTCATCAATGTGTGGTAAGGGATAGGATTCTTTCTTGGTTAGAGAATTCAACCTCCAATAGTCCATCATAATCCGGTAGCCCCCATCCTTTTTCTTTAAGATGAGCAGAGTAGAAGCCCAGGGACTTTGAGAGGGAGCTAGCAGTCCAGCGTCCAGCAGTTGGTTGAGCTCCTTAGAAACCTGTGCATCTTCCACTTGGCTGTGGCAATATGGCTTGGCACAAAAGGGAGGAGCATCTCCTGTGTCAATCTGATGAATCACACCTTTGGCCAGCCCATAATCAGTGCTATCTTTAGCAAAGATGTCTTAGAATTAGTCTAGTAAATCAAGCACCTCTTTCTGTTGTACCAGGGACAACTGAGGGAAGTCTTGGGCAGTAACAGAGATAGGACTTGAGGCTTGTTTTCGGGTAGGTTAAAATCTTGGAACGTTCCAAAAGGGTGAAGGGACAAGACGTCAGGGGCATTTAACAACTTTCTGTAACCAACAACTTGTTCTCTGGATACAGTCATAGGAAGCGCGGTAAGGTTGGCAACTAGTAATTGAACAGGATCCTTGTGGGAGACGTCTAGAATTCCAGGACAAAGGTAAGGCTTTTTATGCCCCAGAAAAGGAGGGGAGTACAGCTCTAAGAAAGTCCAATCAGGTAGTTCATATGATATCTGGGAGTCTATGATGGCCTGAGAACCTGGAGGGATGGTGACAGCAGACGTGGCCATGAGAGGAATTCCCTCAGTTGCAGGACAAGCCATGGGAGGACACTTCATATTGGTGGAATGGGTTTGGTATTTTAGGGTGAAAACCCCAGTGGGGTACTCCAGTGTACATGTCTTCAAACGTTTACCAGGAACTTTGATTGGCTCCTCAAAGATCAGAGGGACTTTGTACCCTAGGATAGAAAGATTACCATCCTTTAGGTTGATGATCCCATTATATTCCTGAAGGAACTGGGTACCAACCAAAAGGTCATAGCTCTCATTTTCTAGAACAACAGCTGGCGCAGCCAACAGGAGTTTACCAAATTGCATTGGCAAGGCGGAGTACGCGCCAATGGCGCAAGTCATGGAGAGACCAGTGGTGCCATAGGATTGATGGTAGTTGAGGTTGGGGGCAAGCTTAAGTTTCTTCACCAGTTTAGAAGAAACAACGTTGACAGGAGATCTGGTGTCCAGGACAGCTTTGATTTTTACTTTCTGGATAGATATCTCTACCCGGGTGGTGGTGCGTCCAAAGGGTGGCAAAACAGCCAAGATATCCTGCGCCTCAGCTAATTCCTTGTCCCATTTCTCAATCATGCATCTTAGTCCTGGGAACTCCTTATATACGGTTTGGAGAGGGAGTGAGACAGATACATTCTTGAAAACGGCGTCTGTGACTTCAGCAGCTCCTCTGATGATTCCACTAATACATGGGACTGTTTTGCCTGAGTAAGATAGGGGTGGGAGACAACCGCTTTGGCCTCAGACAAGGGCTTGGCAGTAGTTGTAGTCTTCCCAGATTGTAGCTTGTAGGGAACTGAAATAGTCTCTGGGATGGCAAGAGCAGAATACCTGTATGCATCAGGGTCTTCAACATCAGATTCATCCACATCAGAATCATCAGAAATGTCATGAAACAGAAGGAGGATAGGAGGAGCCTCATCATCAGCAGGCTCAGAGTCATTAGCAGGTGGAGGTATAGAAGGAGACTGGGAAGAATTGTCAACCAAGAGCGTCTCCGCCTCTAGGTTGACTGTTCTTTTCCCAACTGATCCTTGGGATCAGCTCCTTCAATCTGCGGATTGGTGCAGACGCAAGAGTGGTGACCTATCTGACTGCAGTTGTGGCAACCCTGACGTCAAGGAGGATTTTGTGAGTTCATAGTGAGGATACAAGGGCCGCAAGAAGAAGATCCAGAGTTGGAAGCGGCATGACTCTCCCAAACAACTGCCCCAGAATGGGTAAGATGCATATCCTGTAGCAGTGTCTTTATACTTTTCATGGAGGACAGCATAGCTTTGTGGGCCTTGAAATGAAGACACAGGAGTTGATTCACCTTGAGGGCCTGGGCGCAGGCCATATACACTTCATGTGCCATCAATTGTCTGCTTGTTATTAATTGTTGTCTCTCCATGTAAAATCTGTCTGCGAGTTTGGTTAACGTCTCTTTGGGCTTGAAAGATATGTGCATGAAGGCATCCTTTTTCACCTCCAGGCTAAGATCACCACCAAACTTGTCAATCAGGAGCTATTTTATGTCTTCCCAGGTCTCAATGGTGGGCAGCTCTGGCACAACTATTTCTTGACAGGTTGGGTGTAGACAGGTTAGAATGTGTTCCTTCTTAACCTCATCTGATGCTTGCCTCATGGCAGTCTCATAAATAGTTAAGAAATCTGCAATAGTTGAGTTTTTGGGATCAAAGACTTGCGTAAAAGTAGGCTTGAAGTGTGCCTCAGGAGCTGGACCACCATTGCTGCTATTGAGTACATTTATGCGCGGGGAGAACTCAGCTTCAGATTCAGAGGGGGGTTGTCTAGCCCATAGTTGTCAAACACTTTCTTCAAGGGTCGTCAGAGTCTTGGTAGTCCTGGCACCCATAGCATTGGCTAGAGTGGTCTGTTGTTCAGTAACATCTAGGCTTTGTCCTTGGGTAGTGACAACAGTGGAGAGCTCAGCCAGCCGCAAAGTAAGGGATGGTCCCACTGACAGGCAGGGGGCAAATCTGTTGTTTACCGAATTGATCAGCTCACTCATCTCCTGTACGTCTCTGTCCAACTCAGTCTGATCTTGTTTCAAATGGTCCACCTCATTAGCTAGGGCAATCAACTCCCTAGCACAGTGGATTTGAGGAGCCCCTGCCAAACCAGGACAACAGCCATCTTCCTCGTTAACCCTGAGTGGGCTAGCAGCAGCTGTCACTACCTCACGTAAAGCAGCAACTTCTTGCTGTAGTTCAGCAACCTGAGCAGTCAGTGCAAGAACCTGGGGGTCAGGTTGAGGCATTTCAGTAGGACGTCCTTGGCTACAAGTGGAAGCGTGTACTTCTCAGATGGCCTCCCAGATCCTCTGCTCTCTGTCCACCAGATCATCAGCTGGAGGAGAAGGCGGAACATCAGGTTTGGGAGTAGAAGCTCATTCACCTGACTCTGAAGTTTGGCTATAGCAGCAGCAGTTGTAGCTCTCTCTTGATCAAACTCCGCACTGAGCTCATTTAGACCTTGGGCGGCAAGGTCAGCTACCTGTTGCAATTGCTCAATGGAATATACACTGAATGCATTGAGCTGTTGCACTAGGTGCTCAAAGTTGGTGAGATAAGCGTTTTGGGTGGAGTCTACTTGAGTTTGCCAGGGTTGTTCTAACTGGTGAAACTCATGTAGCCACTCCCTAATGTACTCAGGGATGGACTGGTGCATTTGCTTGATAGAATTGACTAAAAGTGTTTGAGAGGTGACCAAATCACGCTGATTGTCAGATACCAGGGAGAACAGGGAATGAATCCATTGTTGGTAGGCAGCAAACTGGTCCCAATGATGGGTAACAGCTGCTTGTAGAGACGAGATCTCTTGAACGTGGAGTCCCAACACCATCTGGTGGTGGGCCAAGGCAGGCTGTACAAAGGATGACAGCAGGTGTTCAGTGGAGCCAGCTGCTGAGAGAAGATGTTGTGGAAACTGAGGGGCCACAATTAACTCATAGTATTCAGCACGGCTAAACTGTAGCTGAAGGCGAGGGATGGCCCTGTCTTGAGCTATTCCAAGGGCTACCACCATGACTTGTTCCAAGTCAGGGGTCCCCATGGGGTAAGCAGCTAGGCAGGGACCATTCCCAAGGTTCAGTACAGTAGGGACAATAGGCAGGTTGGCTATGTCTTCCTCAATACAAGGGCTGGTAATTTCAGGCAAGGTCAACTCCTGAATAGGCAGAGGCAAGGGACCTGAAAACGTAGATGCAAAAGGGGTAACCGAGGGGCTTACAGCCCCTGTAGTGAGCACCATTTTTGTTGTGTTCTGCGGCGCGGCACAGATACACAACAGGAAATCCTAACCTTAGGATTGGATTCGTACTAAGTCTCAGTTAGATGACAGAGAAGGCAAATATGTTTACCTTGTGGCCCTGGATGAATAATCTCTACTAGGCGTGGCTAGAGAGAGGCGCGGAAGTACAGAAGACACAAAGACAAAAATGTGAATAGAACTTAATTTTATAGATAAAATAGGAAATGTAATATATGTGGTTAGGAATACCACAAAACACTACCAGGACGGTAGGATCACTCGCCACAAGCATGAGTGGAGCAAGCAAGTTGCGCAGAGTCAGGAAACTGAACAATCATATTTCCTGATGCAGAAACCAGTTCATTTTGAGAGTTGAAAGCAAAAGCGAGAGATTTGTCTTCAAAATGGCCCACCAAAGGCAAAATTGAAACATGGTGAATGCCGTTATTCATGACAATCCGGTCACCCAAAGCCAGACTAGGAAGTCAACTTGAATTACCAAATCCAACAACATGAACAGATTATGATCCTTTACAGTGGATACCTCAATTTGGCGCTTGACTCATTACCAGGATCAGGCCACCCCCTTCTTCCATCCAGCTGTGTGATCACCAATCTTTTTCCTACTATCCTTGATTCACATGAACTATATGATCACTATCTCCTAATAAAGTTTATATCTAGTTTCTAAATATTTTCCCTGTGTAACTCTGCTAAAACAGCACAGTTACAACAATGCCCTGATCAGCAAGCTTAGAGGGGAGCTGACAAGGGATGGAACTCTCCACCCATAGTTCCTAGATGGGCCCAAAGGGGCTCCCACAGCATTGAGGGTCAAAGAAGCTATAGGATGGTAATGAGAAACTCCCCCTCCCTTATAAGTTTTACTGCTGGCTAGCACATCTTGAAATTACTGCAAATGCTCTTGGATAATCAGAATAAACCTGTGGGTCGCTTTTAAATCTCTTCCATCTCTATGCTGTGGTAATAAAGCAGCTTGATATATATGACAGGGCCCAGAAAGCCCAAGACAATCAACTAGCCTGTCTGGGGAAAGTAAAACAGACTGCATGGAAACACTACCAACTGGATTTCCAGAAGGAAACCCCCTCCCTTTGACAGTTAATGACCAGGGATTTGCAAGGCCCACATGCTGTGAACCCCTGAAATTGAGGATAAACAACAAATCAGGGCTTCTTACTATCGGGAAATGGTAGATTGTACCAGCTCTTGCCCAACCCTCAATTGGGCAACTGAATGCTCACAAGTTCTAACTATAGCTGTGGCACCTCAGCATGCTGCAGCCAACCCCATGATCATTAAGAAACAGCCAATACCTTTCCCATCCCAGGTCCCAGCGTGTGATTTCTAAACATTTTGTGATTATCACTGGAGATGATGTCACCAGGCCTCTGGTGGAACAAAGGGCTAAGTATTCCTCAGTAAGTATAAGTAGTGAGGAGGGGAAACCTTTCTCACTGTTGTCATCATAAAGTAAACAGCTTTATGGTCAGAACCCATTACTTTCTTGCAGGGATTATCTATTTTTGAACTGATATAATCATCCTGTTTGCACCTCTTTATGGATATACTACACAATACACCTGCACATATCCTTTTTCTTCTGGCTCTGCTCCTGTCCACCTGGATCTTCCTCCTGGCTATTCTAGAGTCCTAATTCCAACTATCATGAAGGAGATCCTATCCACTCCCCTGTTTCCCAATGTGCCTCCTGCCCAAGACTTCAGTAAGTTGGGATTTATCTACATTGCAGTATTGGGGTTAGCTGATCAGATGGTGCCCCATACTGGAAGTTGGTGCCCCCTATACCACTGCTGTGAACTGTGTTGTCAGGATTGCAACAATTGTGTACATGGCCTGGCTCCTGTGTGGTAGTCCAGCTGGACTCTGGTATGGGCTGTGAAGATATGGGTACATCTCTAGGTAGCTTTATACTTGTTGTTCGATTGATTGAAGATACGTGTAAGTCCCTGTGCAATGTTTCTTTTAAAAGCGAAATGGGTTATTTGAAGAGCAGCTAGTTTAAGAGCTTTTCGGTTGGCTATAGTATATGTTTATTGCAGAAATGGGCATCTCGGGGTTTATTTGGTCTATTAAGGATTTCAAAGTATATATCGATATTATAAGATGGTCGGGTTTTGGCTTTAGAGTTGATTCTTGGAAAATCGGGGTTAGTACTTGGACCGGTGGGATCTTCGATACTTGCACTTTCGACTTAAGGAGCTTGCCCCCTAGATCAACCCATGTATTCTCCACGCCACCAAGGAAAGTGAGTAAACTCTGTCTGTTTTCTGGAGGTCGACATGTGGCCTTTTGCAATAAAAGAGCAGGTTACACCGGGTATAGCCGAGGTTGGGTTACGGCGGAGGTTTTATTTTTTAAAGTCTCATAGTCAAGTCGGGCTTCGCCACCTGCTCGAAGCATAATACCTATCGTCGTTGCCGGGCTGGATCGCAGCGGCCGAACGGGGTTAGATTTAAATGCGATCGGGGATGTTGAGGCTGGTTTGGGGTGATTTGTCACACTCATGGGGTTTGCTGGCACTCAGGTGGGGTTGTTAAGTCGTGGGGAAGCTGCTACGGGGCCAGAAATGGATCGCATCGGGGATAGATTTCTAATGCGATTCGATGCGTGGGGTCGCGATCCAAGAGCTCGGCGGGGCAGGATGCTTTCGTTGGCTAAGTTTGGCCTGATTGGATTTGCGGTGGTTTGGAATAATGGTCCAGGTATCGCATGCATGCTGTAGTGGCTTTAGATTTTGTTTTCTCTGGGATGTCAACTTTGTGTTTTATAGTGGGAAACGTGGATTTGACAGGGTTGTAGTTATAAAATCCAATGTTGAATATATTCAAGCTAATCTATCTTTAATTAAGAGTTCATGGTAATAGGAGCGCAGTAGTTGGGTGGAGATGGTTAGTGGGTGGAATAGGGAGATGAAGGAGTCTTGGGCTACCTTGTCAATGGGGATTTCTTCTTGCAGAGCCCACTTTGCGATCCGCTCCTCAAGGGTGGCGGTGGGTGGGTTAAGGAGGAATTGGATATTGACGCGTCTAACTGGTGGACTGGGGCTGAGGGGTAGGTAGCGGGAAGCTTCTTCGCGGGCACGTTCCAGCTGCTGCTTCGTGAGGGCCTGCGGATGCTGAAGTTATGCTTGGCACGGAGATGTTTCTTTAGCGTGGAGAGGGGAGCATCCATGTCGTAGGGGTAATCGCAAACAATGCATGCTAGCCGCCCATCTTTGCGAGGATAATACTTGTAAATGGACGAAGGCATGATGTGTGGGTCTGAGATGCTTGGTTTTATGGGGTTTGTCCGGTTATTACATCATTCACCATCCGCTTGGATCCGCCAAACTTTAGAGATTTTCGCAACTTTCATTGGCTAATCCAACTACGCTGCTGGATCTTGCAACCAGGGCCTTTTTACTGACCCACCGATTAAGAGTTTGTATAAATATCCTTTTTAAAAATTTATTCAAGGGCGGGAGGCTATTGGCCAAGGCAATAGAATTCCAAGATGAAAAGATCCTATTGGTTTCTCGGGATTTACTTTACATCCGAGAAAAGTGTCTTCGATATCCTTCCAAACTAATCCCTGTTCATCAAATCTCAATAACTTGATTGGTTTTGTTTGCACTTCAATTTGGTGACTAAAACGCTACATGCGCCTGGATAAGATGCCAAGCATTTCTTTCAGATGCGACACAAGTGATTTAAAATGCATGCTTGTGAATCAACTAAGATGCTTTTAATGGGAATTTATAAAGTTGATTTATTGCGAATCTCTTAAAACTGCGTGCCGACTGCAAGATTTTTCTCATAAAACTGCAAAGTCAAACTAAAGCTTGGATTTGAAAACACTAGTTCTCAGGGAATTCCATCTAAACGGATAAATTTGCTTTATGGATTGATATACCGATAACCAGTTCTATGATAAATGACATCATCTAATCAAGCTACCATTTTCATGAGCTCCATTATTTTAATCAATCGACTCAACATGATGGTGTTGATTTAGTTTTTATATTACGCCATCAAAAATCTTGGAAGCATATCCACATCAAAATAAACCACTTGCCGATTTTCGAGCTTACAATATTTTTAGCCAATCAAAGTGTTGTACATGTGGCAATTCGAGTGGCTTCACTCCAACACTTTCCCAAAAGGGTTTTAAGTTCAGCATTGCTTTTAGTCAGGCGTAGGCCTCTTTAGCATTTTCTTACTTTTTATTAAAATAGTTGCCTTTGATCCAATAATAGTTCGGATTCTCTTCAAACAATGTGGTATCAAACCATTAATATTTGAATATCCTGTTGTTAGTCCTCAACTGGAGAAGCTTTACAGCAGCCTCAGTCCCCGCATCGCTTCTTTGCATGTTCCAAGATAAGCATACACTTTGGCAAGGCTAAGAAATTCCGTCATTGTCAATCAACCTTCCTGAATTTCAAAAGTCGATTCAAAACCTACTTGATATCTATCATTCCTCTGCATAGCATCACATCTGATCCATGCTTTTCAACAACGGCGAAAGGAAAGATCGACCTTGCATTTCCGCACTATGTCATCTACGCTTTTTCAGCATCCCCGCCTCAAATGGATAGATTCCCAACTTGTAATACTTTCCCTTTGGAATCTTCAGCCACCGCATCTCTAACCAATCAGATCACTTTGGCTATATTTATTTGCTTCCCCCTGGCCCTTATTATAAACTCTAAGCCAAAGGGAACGTTTGGAATTCCCGATTCAAAAATACTGCTTGAACTGTCGATACACCAAGGAAAATGATCCTACTGGTATCGTGGCTCGATCTAATTCGTCCAAATGCAACTACTCCAGCTCATCTGCCGCCCTATGCATTACCCACCTCATGCTCAAGGGTTTGAAACGCTTGGGCTGAACATCTCAGCCTTTGTATAAAAAGGACCCATTCCAGGATAAACCTTGATCCAGAAAAAGTATAGTTCACCTGCACAGCGCAGCACACAATCCTGCCACTCCATTGACTTGCATCGGGAATATTCCGTACTCCCCAGCTCTAGCCCCTACAATAGTTTAGAAACTGGGGTTGGGACTGCAGCTAATTAACCAGGTGCATCGCCAATGCAACCAGGGATCCGTTGGAAACCATTCGCATGTGCTCATACGTATATGCTGCCACTGGGATGCAGGCCACCCAAAGCAAGCTTACCCGGCCGGTATATCCCAAATGATCTGGAAACCCCCAACTCTACACTACTCGCTTTAAGTAATGGGTCAACCGCGTTTTTTAAGGCGATGCAAGAATTTACTGACCAAAGATGCGTGGAATTAGCAAGATGCCTCGCAAAACTTTACCCAAGGCTTTAAAAAATATGAAAAGATAGTTAAAAGTGAAGTAGAGTATTGCCAGATCAAATATGCACATCTTTATTATCATATCTAGATAGCTTACAGTATTGAATATCTCATGTGCTTAGCACTTTTCGGCCCCCTTTGGCTTTGATGACTGCAGCAAGCCTTCTGGGTGCTGGGTGGGCAAGGTCCTTGAGAGTTCCCATAGGGATCGCCTCCCATGCTTTTGCCATTATGAATCTTAGATCCACCATGGATTGCTTGGAGCCTTCTAGAAAATTAGAATTAATAACATCCCAGATATGTTCAATCAGATTCAAGTCTGGGAATTGAGGAGGCTAATCCAAAGAAGCAATCTGTTTAGAATTCAAGCATTCCTTAATAATATTAGCCTTGTGGACAGTGGCATTATCTTGCACAAAGATATAATTTGCTGCATCTTTCAGATCCCTCATAGAACAACAGAGATTACAATCAAGGATCCTTTTGTAGACATCATCTTCCACCTTCCCAGTGAGGGGATGGATCTCTCCTCTTATATTGGCTGTACAACAGCCCCAAAACATGGCACCCTCATTATTATTTTTGACAGTGCTTTTAAACAGAAGAGCTTAAGGGATTATCATAGCTTTTAATAGCAAGCTTTATGTCTCTGAGATCCATGGAGAACCACTTTGGTCCTATCAGACCAAATAACCTTTTCCCAGAAAGATATAGGGTGATTAACATATCAACCAGCAAAGGCTAATCTAATAACCATATTCTCTGGATAAATAGGGGGTTTTCTTGCAAAGTGCCCCTATAACCCTTGATCATGTATGTCATGGATAAAGGCATCTTGTTTGGCATTGTTTTCCCCAAGGAACCCCAACCAAAAGGGGCCGCCAGCAAGAAAGTGCCAATTAAGGCTTACTCTGACCTGGATCAAGCAATTGACTGGAGTGGGTGTGGCCAAGCAGGTGCCCCTCCAAACGGGACCCATAAATCTTCTGTTTAGGGCCCAGAAGCCTAAAGATCAGGAAATCTGGTGTTTTTTATAAGGTCTCAAGGCGTGGGGCAAATTATTATAAGCTAAAGCCTTTAACCCAATCATGTTTATATTAGTTAAATATAAAAAGGTAGATAGAGTTTGCAATAGTAGCTGAATAAAGGCTCCTAAGAGTTTATATGAGGTAGAATGAGGACTAAGGGGGTTTATCAATCCTAAGAAAATAAAGTAAAGCCCAGTCTTAATGACGGATGCCTAGCTAAAAAGTCAATTTCTAGGTCAGGGAAACGACCACCACTAGTTGGTGGGTTAAAACTACCCACAATCAAATTATGAGTGCCACTGGAAAAACTTCCTAACTGCTGAAAAATATAGTCAGATGGTACCATGGATCTAAGATGGAAAATTTAAAGGCAAAAAAAAACATAGGCCACAAAACCTAACAAGTACCTTTTTTGAGGCGCAAGTCAAACAATCTCAACTTAAGTTATGACTGAGTAAAACTCAGGCTTATATTCAAGTCAGGGTTTTTGAGGTAAAGATAAATGGTATGGGGACGGTTGTATTTGTAGCAGTAAGGGGTGCTATTTTCTACAAACAGTTAGTCAGTATCCTATCTCTTATTAATATACCTGTAGATGGTATAATGGCAGCCTTTAGCAGGACAGAAGAATAAAAGGATGTATTGACAAAACTAGTGCTTTATTTGATGGTGAGGTACTTATATAGTATAAGGCGGGAGAATTTTCACCAGGGGAAAGGAGGCACAGACAGAAGGACTTTCCTAATGGAGGAGAGTGGACAGGCACATTAGAAAGTCCCGTGCAATGGAACAACCGGTTTCACGTGGCTTTCCTTATGAAGGCATGTGGCCCTATCTACGTCATTCTATAATTAACCTTGGAAGTAAAGCCCGTGTCTGAAGCGCATTTGATAGACAACTCAAACACCCGTTTTATGAGTGTTTTTAATGTAGTTAACCTTATTAAAACCATGTTGAGTGGACAGGCACATTAGAAAGTCCCGTGCAATGGAACAACCGGTTTCACGTGGCTTTCCTTATGGAGGCATGTGGCCCTATCTATGTCGTGCTATAATTAACCTTGGAAGTAAAGCCCGTGTCTGAAGCGCATTTGATAGACAACTCAAACACCCTTTTTATGAGTGTTTTTAACGTAGTTAACCTTATTAAAACCATGTTGAGTGGACAGGCACATTAGAAAGTCCCGTGCAATGGAACAACCGGTTTCATGTGGCTTTCCTTATGGAGGCATGTGGCCCTATCTACGTCGTTCTATAATTAACCTTGGAAGTAAAGCCCGTGTCTGAAGCGCATTTGATAGACAACTCAAACACCCGTTTTATGAGTGTTTTTAACGTAGTTAACCTTATTAAAACCATGTTGAGAGGAAGCAATTGCGTGATTGTTCTGTTGCTCAATCCCTAGGTGGACAACTTAATGTCTAATCCATCCAGGATCGGCGAGGTTTCCCTCCACTGGATTAGACAACAGGGTTAAAATTGGCAGGCGTCTCAAGATGGCGGCTATGGGGAACAGTAACTCTAGAAGAGTTCCAGGAAGAGCCTGGAAGAAGGTGCAAGTGGTAATTCCAAAGAGGCACAAGCATAGCAGGCCAGTGGAGATAGTGAGAGCAACAGAGAAGCAGGTAGTCCTGCACAATGTGGACAGCAGCTATCTGGACTTGGGGACTCTGCTAGATCAGCTACTGATGCCTCAGCTGGTCCTAGTGGGTACAGACCCATTAATTGCTGTGCTGTTCCTAGTGTTGAGCGATCCCAGGGAGGTGACAGGAACTGGGTTGCAAAAGGGTAACAGTATTCATTGGTGGTTCTCCATGCAGGCGGCAGAAGCATACTTGAAGGCTCAGTTAAAGGATCTCCAATTTGAGGGTCAAGTGCTCTTAGTCTTGCAACAGGGGACGGTATCCAGCATAGTGAAGTCAGTCCTTTGCGCTTGGGCAACACCTGGGATTACAGAGGCTCAACCAGTCAGTTGGAAAACCTCTGACAACTTTGAGCAGCATCTTTGGCAAGCCTTCCATGAAGTGTTGAAGTCGTACACAGTGGGGGGTACTGCTCATCTGGTACCAATAGTGATGGCTGGCAACCTTGTTATTTGAGGGACCAACCACTGTGATACCAAGAGGGAGGAGAACATGGGAGTCTTCCTTGAGTGGGCCTTGCCTGTATTCTACGGGGTGGGTGGTCAGGTCCCAGTAGAGTATGCCCTTCATGAGAGTCTTCTGTGGGACTGTATCTTCTTGGGGGTCACCTTTCCTAGTGGACATTGGGGTCAATTGTGTGTCTTGTTTGGTGGGGGTTTGTTGCCCAATCCTTGGTCATCAGCTTTATGGATCTGTAGGTAACCAGTTGTGTTTCCTGGCTGCCATTCAGGTGATAGAACAGTTGGTGCAATATTGCAAGAGTCTTGTCAGTCTCCAATAAACACTTGTTCTTTCATTCTTATTCCTCATACTTTGGTGCATCACTATTGCAAACAGGACAACAACCCATGGAATTTTTTAATTAGGCTTTTGTTTTTTTTGGGTTATTGTCCTCATTGGGGCTTACTCTTGATTACTAGGAGCAGCACGCATATATTGAGCGTGTACTCTAGTGATCAATTGCCCAGAATGGGGCTCCTTAAGGGTGTAGGAGTTGGGGCCAGTCTTCTGGATAACTTGAACTGGGCCCTGCCAAAGGGAGGCCAGTTTGGATTCACAACCATACCCTCTATTGCTGAAGAAGTAGACTGAGTCTCCTACCAGGTAAGTGGGTAAGGCAGGGCGTTTGGATGAAGCTCATTCTTGGTCCTGCAGCTTATGGTTTAATTTTACTGTGTAGGCCTCTAATTGCAAGCAAATAAGGGTTTGGACCAGCTTGTTGAGGTATGCCTCTGGGGACACAGCCAGGCTGGGCTTTACCAAGGAATATAGTAAAGGGGGAAGTCCTGGTTGCTGGCCATAGAGCAGTTGGAAGGACGGCTTGCCAGTGGCACAATGGTACCCAATGTTATATGCAAAGGTGGCTGCAGGCAGGAAGGTATCCCATCCAGTCTCATGCTGGTGACTGAGCTTCTGGAGTATCTGGACCAGGCTCCCATTAGTGCGCTCTACCATGCCATTTGTCTGTGGGTGATAAGGGGTAGATAGTGTCCCACAAATTCCCATCAGTTGGTTGAGGCAGGGGATGATATATCTGGTGAAGTTGGTACCATTGTCTGTCAGCAGAATCTGGGGGCAACCATGTTTATATATGATATTCTCCAGGATGAACGTGGCTGTCACCAGTGCAGATTGGTTGGGAGTTGCCTTGGCTTCTACCCATTTAATCAGATGATCAACAGCCACAATGATGAACTTGTTTCAACTGTTGATAACTGGCAAGGGCCCCACTACGTCAATGGCTATGGTGTGGAAAGCAAACCCAGGGCGTACAAGTCTGTGTTGGAACTTGGCAACCTTAGGTCTCTCAATGTTGCAGTCATGACAGGTGGCTAGCGTATCTACTACATCAGTGTGCATTCCTTCCCAGAAGCAGTGCTGCTATAGCAGGGCTAACATCTTCTTTATACCACCATGACCAGTAGTCTTGTGAGCGGCCACCACTGAGTCCATGCATAGGGATGGGCGTATGTAAGGTAACCAAGAGTCTCCACAAAGCTTCAGGAGTTGTCCTTTAGAGACCTTGGTATCAACAGCTAACTTCTTGAGAGCCCTCTGTATCTCTACTGGCTCCTCCCTCCACAAAGAAGGATCCTCCATAAGCTTGTCATAGAGAATGTCAGGCCATGGGGAATACTAAGGCAACAGTGGGAAGGCGGGAGAGACAGTCAGCATTTTGGTGGGCTGCTCCGGCTCAATAAATGATTTTGTAGTCATAAGCCTGAAGTTTAATGGCCCAATGCTGCCAGACATCCCTTGGGATCCTTGAGGGTCTTCAGCCATTGCAAGGAGGCATGGTCTGTTACAACCGTGAAATGTCACTCCATGGAGGTAGACTCTGAATTGTTGATAGGAGTATATTACAGCCAGGAAATCTTGTTTGGTGACAGTGTAGTTTCTCTTGTGGACATTAAGAGATTACATAGCAGTATCCAACAGGGTGTTCAAGTCCTTCAGAGTCCAGTTGGGAGAGGACACCCCCAATTGCAGTCAGGATTAGCATCTGTATGGACCACAAACGGCTTGGCAAAGTCAGGGTAGGCCAGTATGGAGGCTGCAGTCACTGTTCCCTTGAGAGTATTGAAGGCAGCTTGGCACGCTGGGCTCCAGAAGAATTCCTTATCAGCTTGGAGAAGCTGAAAAAGAGGGTCACCCAGGGATGCAAAGTTGGGGATGAAGCGTTGATATTACCCAACCAACCCCAGGAAGACCTGGATGTCCCGCTTATTGGCCAGGATCTGCATCTTCTCAATAGCTTCCACCTTCAGAGGTACAGGCCAGAGTCCATCTTGACTAATTATGAATCACAAGAACTCAAGATGCTCCTTGAAGAAGTTGCAATTGCGTGACTTGAGATTGAGATTAGCTGCAAGTAACCTCTGTAAGACTTCCTCCAAGTGCTTCAGATGATCATTAAAAGTTTGGGAGATTACATTAATCTCATCCAGATAAACCAGGACACTGGTGAGTTTGAGGTCACTCATCACCACGTCCATAGCCCATTGGAAGGTAGCCGGGCATTGGACAGACCTTGGGGCATCCTTGTGGGTTGGAATAGCCCTTGATCAGTGATTATTGCACATTTCTCTTGATCAGAAGGGGGAGGATCAATCTGACAGTACCCACTGATAAGGTTCATGGCACTGAAGAACTTGGCGCCACCCAGTTGGTCCAAGGTATTGTCAATGCAAGGGAGAGGATACAAATCCTTCTTGGTAACAGCATTCAGCCAGCGGTAGTCTATCATCCCACGGTTGCTGCCATCCTTCTTTTTGACGATCAGGAGAGGGGAAGCCCAAGGGCTTTTACTGGGGACCAGTAAGCCAGATCCTAATAGTTTCTGAAGCTCCTTTTTGGCTATGGCATGATTGGCTTGACTACGCCGTGTAGGTCTGGAGCGCATAGGTGGACTGCCTTGGATGTCAATATGATGGGCAAAATCTGCAGCCTTGCCCAATTCATAGTCATCCTTGGCAAACACATCCTTATACTGGGCAAAGAGATCCATAGCTTGCTCCTTCTGTTCTTTGGAGAGGCCAGATAGGGAGTTGCGGCTTATGACTGATAGCACCAGTGGTTGTTTGCAGGGTAGGCCCAGCTCAGAGAAGTCTGCAAAGGTGGTAGTCTCCTTCAGGTTGTCATGCTCTTCCAGTTGTATATAGGCCAGTAGTTGGTGCTTGAAGACAACCATAGCTTCATAACTCATGTTGGCCAAGAGTATGAGCACTTCCTTCTCACTTGGTATGAGGATGCCTGGTGCAACCCATGATTCTAGTCTGGAGGCATTAGGGATGCCAAGGATTTCTCCATGAATACCAGCCAGTAGAGCCAGTGAGAGGCCTGTATTGTGGATCACCTGAGCGCCAGGTGGGATAATCACATTACAGGAGGCGTAGACTGGGATACCCTTGGCTTCCCCAATTGAGTAGGTAGCACCTTGACCTTCTTACTACACAGCGTATAAGCAACTGACAGTTATCCATCTGTGTACTCCAGGTTGATGTAGTGCAGAAAGCATAAGGGCAGGTCAGAAGGGCGGTCTCCATGATAGAACATAGGGATAGAGTGGCCCAAAATCCCAAATGTATGGTTTCCATGGTTGGTCACAGTGTAGTTGCCAGGGCCCTTCACAACTTGACCAGCTTCCATAAGATAGTTTTTGGTAATTTTGGATCTCTCCAAAATTATGTGAGTGATAACTGCAAAAAATCTGATCATGTGGGCAAAAGTGCCACCTCCCTCCTGAAACTAGATATTCCAAATGATCTCAGAGTCACCTCTAATGTCATTAATGACATTTTAATACTTGTATTGAAGCCCCGGGAATTAAACCCTGGGCCTCTAAAGGCTAATTGAGTCACCAAGGATGAACAGGGACCCGCCAATCTGCTAAGTTGCAAACCCGAGTTGTTGAATTACTCTAAGACCCACCAGATTCTTAAGGATGATTCCCCAAATAGTCATCAGATTGCTTTTAACCTTGTGCCATCAAAGACCCAGACCTACACAGAAGTTGTGGCTTGCCTAAAGGAGATTACAACAAGGCCTCCTACCAGTCCTGCCAATGATCACCAGCTAATTCCAGTCTCCAGTCCAGAATGGGTAATAAAATTTGACTGCTCAGGTGATGTGGTGAACAGTAGCAGTGGAACAAAGCATCACCACTTCTGTTAATCAGAGCAAGCACAACTAGGATCTGCTGCCCTTGAAACCAGAAGCCGAGGTCCATGTCCTGCCAGTGAACTGTCCACAGGCCTGAAGTCCGCAAAAAGCAAAGAAGCAAAACCATCTGATATAAAAACCCTGGTGGTATAGGGATGACACCATTGTCATTTTTGATAATAAAGTTTTATGAACCTTTGGTTCAAACCAATCATACCTTATCTAGTCTTAGAATCTTTTATATCAACTTTTGCCAAGTAGACAACTAGGCAACTTCCCCCTCCAGAGACCAACCTGCCAATCCGCCTCAGGCACTATACCGTCCCCCTGGAGCCCTCTTTAGACCTGTGCATTTTACTGAATACCCGCCTAACCCCGCCTACTTGGAGTTCAAATTGGAGACCATCCTCATTGCCAATCCCTTGGCAAGGACTAGAGAGACCAAATACATAGGACGCAAAAGAAAGTGGTACAAGGTGCCACCCTTATTGTTTAAAGACAAGTACAATTATCTGCCTGCATACTTTGTCCCCATGGTTCCACCCTAACCTCTTGACCTGACTGCCCAATGGAACCCCCACTGCTGCTGAGACCACGTCCACTCAACTTTTTGGAGTACTCTACATTACTTGGACAGGAATAGTAGACTTTATGGTGCCCAACTCAAGGCCCTGGAATTTTCTTGGGCAATATGTATCCTACATTATCAAGTTAGCATCCATCTTATGGTGGGCATTACCCACTGGCCCAGCAGTACCCCATCCTGAGTCACCTAATGCCTCTACCTATGCCTGGCTTCCTGACATCTAAGGACAAACAGTCTCTTCTCCATGATGATGGTCCTGATGAGCATAAGAGAACAATATGCTATGCCACCCAGGAGAACCTGAAGAGATTGATGGCAACCAATATCTGGTTGGCTGATGGGACCTTCTCATCATACCCCAAGATATTTTCCCAGCTTTATTGCATCCATTGGAAGTATGGTGACAAGGTTCTATCAATGGTGTACTTTCTTATGTCAGAGAAAAATGAAGATGACTATACCCATGGCTTAGAAACACTAAAGGGGAAATTGGATCTCCTTCCCCCCACTGATGCCCCCGTCTTTACCCCCAAGTGGAAGAAGTCAAACCCCCTATCCATACTGATGATAAGGAAACATCAGAGCTTTATCATAATTAACTCCTTGTTGAATTTAAGATGGCCCAAAAATGCCTTTATAAAGTATTTCAGAGCAAGCCTCATGGCTGCTTCTTTCACTTTAGGCAATGTCTTAGAAGGAAGCTTTATGGCTTCACTGAGCTCAATATACTGATCACCAGATCAACCTCCCAGGATCCTAAGGTGTCCTTCAACTCCTTTTCTGCCATTGCCTTGGTGAGAAAGAAGGGCTTAAGCAAGATTTATTAGGTGTTCAAAAGAACAAGTATATGGAGGACAATACTTCTCTATTTTCTTCATTTGTTGAAACTCAAGGAACAGTAATTCATTGACAACTTGATATAAGACACCATGGTAAGAAGGAGAAAATTGAATGGAGATGGCTAAAGATTTTGAAAATAAGACCATAAAGAATACTTCCTCCCTGGAAAGCTGGAAAAACAAGTTTAACAATTGTTTTAGGGTGAAGAAACCCAAGTTCAATGCCTTGATCAACAAACTTGTTGCTGAGCAGGCAACAAATGAAACTCTCTACCAGAATTTTTTATATGGGCGTCAGGTTGTTTCCCAGAGAAGCAAGGATAGCAACAGCTTTGAGATAGTCACAGAAACTCCCTTCTCCCCTATATTGCTTACAACTGGTTTAATTATCTTGGAAACACTGAAAAAGTTCTCTTATAATCCAAATAAAACCTTGCATTGCTTTTAGCTTTCTTTTAATTTTATGTTGTGACAATAAAACAGTTTACTGCATAATACACTTTAAAGTAAGTGTTTTTTAGCTTTATATAACATGTTCAATTGATTAAAGATACATATAAAAACAGTTAAATCTTGCTTTAAAAGTAAAAAGGGCTTATTTAAAGGACAGCTAATTTATACATTTTTCTATTGGCTACACTATACATTTTATTGCAGAAACAAGTGCCTTGGAGTTTCTTTAGTCCAGTAGAAGTTTTAACACTTGTAACCTTTTATATTGAAAATTATATTTCTTCTTCAAATTCAACTTCTTAAAAACAAGCTTTTTCATTTTGACCTCTGCTATTTTCTATTTTTGCACCCTACAAAGTGGTTCAATTTTGGAACTTTTGGGGGATCACATTTTTGATTTCTGCACTTTTGACCTAAGGGACTTTGACCTAAGGAGCTTGCCTTTTTAGTCTACCCATGACCTTCAATTATTTTATGGGTTTTGGGGCTCAAAAGCAAGCACTTAATGACATGTTGTGTTTCATTTGTGAAAGCATAAATCAAGATAGCATATACATTATTAATTTTGAGATGCTGTATTTCAAGATGTCTTAAATTGCTATGATATATTTTGAGAAGCTTTTTTGATATGTGCTCTCAGAAAATTATGTTCTGAGGTAATATATCATCTGCCAGGGGTGATTCTAAGTATTCTAAAATTGTGAAGGTACAGAGAGAACATGTGATTTTAACATGAAAAATGGCCCCTAAGGTCTACAGATACAAGAAGTCTGAATGTGCCTGCAGCTTGAAAGGCAATGGGGCATTTTTTATACATACTTTAAATTCAGAGCCTGAACGTAAAAATGTGGGATTGTCAAATCCTTGGTCCCAATTTTGAATCACTTTTGTGGGATTGCCTTTTTTAATTAAATTGATTTTGTTATATTTTTATTTGAATTTTTAAAAGTGTAGGAACTTGTAGACACTTTGCAAATTTCAAGTCAAACTGCACATTTCTAATGGACAAAATGAATTAGCTGAAATCAGATTTGAAGTGTTCAAATCCATCAGCCGTTTTCATTAAGTTTGCTATGTTTTTTGAAATTGCGGGATTGTCAAATCCAATAAAAAATTTTAAATCACTTTTGAATGCCACTAGTAAACTCAGATATTAATTGCAGGAACTGGAATCCAAATTGAATGTACATTAAGAAACTAGGACAAATCAACCCAAATTAAGAAGCTCCACTCTGGATAAAATCAAATAAAAAGTCCAATCTCAACAACCATACTTAGACATAAAATTAAGTGAACTGTAAAATTGTCTAAACTGGAAATGATGCAATATTCTGCACTCTAAATCACTAATATAGTGACCACAAAACCATATAATGATATATGAGCTACCCTCCTGATGATGCAGAATTTTTTTAAAAGTTTTTTGGCCCCTGGCGTAGTCAGGGGCCATAAAACTTCTTTTCAAGGAAGAAAGGAGGGGAAGATAAACCATCAGTTTAATACACTATGTATTCATGTATTGCTATTAAGGATACTTGATTACAGTAAATTTTAAAAAACACTAATAATAAAATAGAGTTATATATTACAATCTATCTTATCATGTTGTCTTTTCCTTGATGTGTTGATAGTTCATTTGCTGTTGATAATGTGCTTGCAATTAATGGGATAGTTTCACCTCCAGTTGCCTTGGTAATAGGAAATCAAGTTGCCTCTGCGACCACAGCTGGTCTCAGGGAGGCAACTTGACTTCCTATTACCAAGGCAACTGGAGGTGAAACTATCCCATTAATTGCAAGCACATTATCAACAGCAAATGAACTATCAACACATCAAGGAAAAGACAACATGATAAGATAGATTGTAATATATAATTCTATTTTTAATAGCATTTTTTAAAGTCTACTGTAATCAAGCATTTAAATTTTAGCTGCCCTAAAATGGAATAGGGTGATTTTTGAGAATGCCTATGATTCCTAAAAGAATTAGCACAAATCTGCTCTATATCCTTTGGCATCCTTTTTGAGACACCCATAAATTATATTTATTTCAAATTCACCGCATTTTTTATTTGAAATTTGGTTCTTGGATTTGACAATCCCGCAATTTCAGATTTGTTAATTTTTACATGATGTCTATGATTTGTTTGACATACAGTAAATCTCAAATTGTACATTAGAATCCTGCATTTCTGATTCATGTATCCTGCATTTGTTTGCTGAGTTTTGTCTTTTGTTAGTTGAGTTATCTGCTCAAGGGATTCAAAATTTGCTAATTTAATAAACCAAAAAAAGTCAAATTAAATGGTTGATTTTATCAAATATTTTATTTTTCACTCAGCTGAGTTGCCCGCAAAAGTGATTCAAAATTTGGACCAAGGATTTGACAATCCTGAATTTTTACGTTCAGGTTCTGAATTTACAGTATGATGATGATTTGGGTTTACATCTATACCTTTATATAGGGAATTTTGATTTATGACAACAGAACCATCTTTATATATAGCTTCTAATATGATAAAAAGTGGGAAGGAATAATGAAGAAAGACTATATTTATTAATAAGCCCAAATGAAGAAGATAATCAATACCAATATTCTATTCATAGTAGATTGGCAATACAGCCCAACACATCTGCCCTTGAGATTTCAGAAATCCTAAATGCTCTTTCTAAAAAAACAGAAACAGCATTAGAATAGTGTGGCAGACATTCCCAGCCTAGGGTGATTTGTAAAGGGAGCTATAAGTTGACACAGTATACTTAGAGAAGTTGGTCCAAGGCATTGGTCAATTGAATAGTGCAACAGCTCCCAAAAACTTCTCCCTTTACAAAGCAGAGACAAGTGCTATCCTGTGCTACAACCCAGGTCTAGAAGGTCAGTAAATAACTGCTAGTAATGAGAGGTAATTTTTTACTAAACTGGTTAAATCTAATCAAATTTGCCCTACAACAATAGACCACTAGGCCTTTTACTGTAGATTCAGAGCCTGTTTGGAAAAATGCGGGATTTTCAAATTCTTTTGCGTAAACTCACCAACTTAATGAAGTAATTTTCATCCCAGAACAACTTACTTTTTATATAAAAGGATGAAAAATATTCCAGTAAGTTAGTGAGTTTATGCAAAAGAATTTGACAATCCCGCATTTTCCAACAGGTTCTGAATCTAAAGTATCTTGTTTTAGCTGGCCTCAAGGCCCAATTCTTAACATAATCAACTAGATACTATTCAGGTTGTGGTGCATCTGACAGCCCTCTAATTCCAGAGTATATCAACCTTTAAAACGGTTATATTTTTAAGTTACATATGTATGAGCTCTTTTGCTATCTTTTTATTAATTTTGCAGTCAACACAGGCTCTGCTCTATAATGAGAATAACAGTTAATTTCATGCCAGGGGCTGTTCTAGTTGTCAATTAATCTATTCCTGTGGCCCAGATGCCCGCATTTTTATGTTGAACTTGGCTCTGGACCAGTTGAGCTGTGCATCTATGTTTATTGGTCGAATCATTTATTTAGTCAATATCCCAAATCCTGACAAGCTGTATCACCATTTTAAATCGCTTTTTTCCTTTCTTGACTACCAGTGCAGAATATGAAGAACCCATGTTTTGTATTAATTCTTCCAAAAAGTTGGAATCCTTGGTAATCACTCACCATACAGCTGATTTTTCAGCGGCACAAAAATATTAAGCCATTTTTTATCTCATAATTGGTTAGCTAAGCACTTGAGACCTCCAAAGGCTACACTCTACGTGTTAAATAAATAATGGTGTGAACTGGTTAAGCTTGGAGCTGATAACTTATGATAATAAATTGAACTTACTCTACTTCCGAGTTTTGAACAAATCATGTTTACTTTCAAAATCAAGCGATTTTGGTTCTGGCCAAAGCTTAAGATAACAGTATTTTGTATAAAAATTGAATCGACTATCATTAAATAACAACATATTCTAAATAAGATTCAGGAGATCCTAGCCATATTTAATTGCTAAGTTCTTACTAACATTGAGCCATGAACCCATTAGCTTACAGCATCTCCCTTTTTACCGCCATGGGTGCTACTCCCATCCAAGCACATGCTTCCATGCTACCTGCTAGACTACTAAGACCAATTGATTATATTTTTGGTGGAGACAGCCCCCAGCTATTTTCAAACACCAAAGATTGCTGCTTTTCCTCGCCCATTCAACTCACTGAAGCTCAAATGCTATTCAAGAAGACTCTTCCTTATCCTGAAGAGGACAGCAAGACTAAATTAAGTGACTTCATGTAATTTGTTTAACCCAGACCTTATGTTTTAAGAAGATATGGATTAAATAAATTATACAATAACTAAGCAAATATTATTATTGATTCCATCTAAATTTTCGCTTTGTAGCCAACCCCATAATTCAATGCTTTGATTTATTATAGAACGATTGAGACAAAGTCGTAACTGTTAATTCCAAGTAATCCCTATATCACAAAAAGTTGCACTTAATTATGTTTTTTTTAAAAAAAAACATCTCAAGAAATTACCAATTTCAAATGAATCATGCTAAAAACATAAAATAAAAATATGCTTAAAAAAGAATAATTACCTTTAGAGAATCCCAAATTAAATTGAGATGCATTTTTCACCTAATTACTTACAGTATACCCCTTTTGAAAATTCTCTGGTTTCCTTATATTTTTTATTATTACGCTTTTATTGTGGGGTTGACTATTTATGTAAATATCTAGCAACATATGTTTTAACCACTCTAAAGCCATATTTTTGGGACTATTTATTACCCAATCATGAGCCATCAAAAATAAATAACCATTCTTGTGAATTCTGATTGTAAATATCATATTAGAAGTTATTTCAAAAATAATATATTATTGGCTCTACAGGTCCTTGGTTAAGAAATTTTAAGCAATCACCATACAATAGTTTTCAAAGCTATATGGATAAGCGAATTGTGTCATATGTAAACAAAATGAACTCAAACTTAAACAAAACCCACCTCAGGCAAGTTCCAGGCTGAAAATATTTTGGATGTTTTTGATGAACTGGCAAAAGACTAAACAAGAAACACAACAACCTTTAATTGAAATACAGCAACCTCTTTAAGTAATGGGTCAACAGTATTATTTAAGATAATGCAATATTTTACAAATTGAAAATGAGTAGAATTAGTATGAAATGATGTACCTCAAAACTTTACACAAAGCTTTAAAAAATATTCAAAGATATATAAAAGTAAAATAAACATAAAACAAAATTGAATATAAACACTATTATAACCTTTTAATCTATATAAGAGTTATGTCCATAAAATGCTTATGAAGCAGAGCCTCTTTATCAAACTTACCTAGATAATAGAATTGAGGTTAGAAAATCTTTCAAACAGAAAAGATGGCTAAAAAAGATAAATACCTGAGTATATTGGCAGACAAGTTATCCTAGCAAAAGTTATGGGGTTATCTTATAGAAAAAACAATAAACTTAAGATTGGTGCTGAAACTTCCCAAGGAATTTACATATGGTATAAAAAACCAACTCTTTGAAGGAATATTCAAGATAAGGTTGCTCTAAAGAAACTAGTGAGAGAAATGATCAACTGGTAATTAGAAAGATTTTACAAAATTACTTTTTATCAGCCAAATAAATCAAGGAAATTTACAGAAACTCCTTAGAAGTTAAAGTTTCTGAGACTAATGTACATATAAGACTACATGATCAAGGGTTATAAGGACATGTTGCAAGAAAAAACTTTATTACTCTAGAAAATATGGTTAAAATATTGGCCTTTGCTTGCTGATATATTAATCACTCTATATCTTTCTAATAAAAGATTATTTGGTCTGATGAGATCAAAGTGGTTATCAGTGGATCTCAGAGACCCAAAACTTTCTATTACAAACCATGAGAATCCCTCAGGCCCTGCTGTTTAAAATGTAATGATAAAAATTAGAATGTGGGTGTCATGTTTGGGGATATTTTGCAGCCAATACAAGAGGATAGATCCATCCAATCACTGGGAAGATGGAATATGATGTCTATAAGAGGATCATTAATTGGAATCCCTGTTGTTTTCTGAGGGATCTGCAAGATCCAGCTAATTATATATTTATACAAGATAATACCACTGTCCACAAGGCCAATATTATTAAGGAATACTTGAATTCTAAACAGATTGTTTCTTTGGATTAACCTCATTAAAGCCCAGAATTAAATCTGATTGAACATATTTGTTGTTTTAATAAGTTTATTTTTCCAGAAAGCTCCAGACAACCCATATTGAATCTAAAATTTGGAGTGGCTAAAGCATGGGAGGCAATTCCTATGAAAACTCTCAAGAACTTTGCCTACTCAGCACCCAGAAGGCTTGCTTCTGATATCAAAGCCAGATTGGGACCAAAAAAGTGCTAGTTGCTTGAGATATTTAATATTGTAAATTATCTAGATATGATAATAAATATATACATATTCAAACTTTTTCATATTTTTTACTTTTATTTATTTTGCATATTTTTTAAAGCATTGTATAAATATTTTGTGGTGAATCTTTATATGCTATTTTACTCATTTACATTCTGTAAAATATTGTGCTATATTAAAAGATGACATTGATCCATTACTTAATGTTACTGTACATAATTAAATTGAATTCAAGATGACACATCCCAAACTACATACAAAACAACTTGGTACAGTAATTGAAATGAATTAGAGTTGTTCCAGAATAAGCTATAATCCAATTGATATACTGATGAGGTGATAGGGCATAGCATCTCAAAAATAGGATCTCAAAATATACCATCTCAATCTACACCATCACAAATATTCTATCTCAAAAGTAATACTAGATACAGAATCTCAGTTTATGACATTGAAAATAAAAAGAATACTATATCAAAAATGTGTTTATACTTTATTCCTGGAACTTATATAAAAATTTAAAAAAATTCAAAAGCTATAGATAGACTAAAAAGCTTCAGGATTTCAACCCTGTAATATAAAACGGGATCATTTACTAGCAAAAAGGTTGTAAAAATCTTCATAGTTGAGATATTCAAAATGAGTCCTTTTCAGATATACTATATATAAGCTATACTTTATAATGTATATCTAAAAGGCTAAATACTAAAAAAAATAAAAGCTATCAAAACTAAAAGAAAATAAAGGTAGAAAAATAATGTCTTGTTGCAAAAATGACTAAAATCTTAGTGGGAAAGCAATAGATATGGCTTACAAGTGCCCGAGCTTTCTATGCTTAGGGTAGTAGGCAATGGCTGTCTTGTAGATATCTTGTACTGATAGCAGACTTATTTTTCTTGATAATTATACTTGTTCTCATCTCATTCCTGAAGAAGTGTGCAGAGATGATCTTCTGGGGTTTGAAATGACCTAAAATCTTATCAGACTTTGGCTTCTTAACATAAAAAGTGGTCAAAAATTTACTATATATCCTTCAAGGGAAAAGATGGTCTTAATCAACATATATTTAACTTTTTAAAAACAGTTCTGGGTGATTGATCCACTGCTTTTCTTGATTCAATGTGCTCCTTGAAATACTCTAACCCACTGAGTTTTAAATTACTCAATAAATAGGCAAATGCTGCCTGGTTGGCAATCATGTAGGGATAACAGGGGAGGGATTCATAGAAGTCATTGGTCTCCTAATTTCTCACTAGGGAGATGGTATCAAAGCATTTAAAGGCGTCCTTGGCCTATTTTCTCCCTTCTGCATTGACAAGCTCATTGAGATCTGAGCACTTTTGGAGGCAGTGGCATAGTTCCTGATAAAAATGAAAATAGCATCCTTGAGGGGAGATTTAGAAGACTTTGATGAACACATTATCTTAATATTGCTCAAAATCAATATCCAAGTAGGTGAGATATGACAAGTTTTTCCCTTCTTTTTGGAGGTGGTGAGGGGATGTCTTATTCCTGGTAGGGGGAATTATTATTCCCTCTTGTCTTCTTGGGCTCTTTTTAATGTTTAGAAGGATTTCATCAAGTTTTTTCATAAAGATGATGATAACACAGACATATGTGACCTGTTTTTGTTGGGAAGAAATTATAAAACAAGGGGAAGAGCAATATTGCAAGCCTATTGGTGTATGTTCCAGAGCTGGCTAAATAGCTTAGAAAGGCTGGGAAGGTGCCGTTAGCTAGCAAGGTTTTACATTTGTGTAGGTTGTGTAAATTATTTCTTGTGTTAAAGCAGATGATAAACTCTTTTACATTCATGCTGTTGTCATGAAGAAGAAATAGCTTCTTGTGGTAGGACAATTTTTGCTCCTTGATTAGGACCATCTAATTGATTAAAAGTGGTACAAACACATTTGGTGCTTAGGGCATGCACTAATCAGTGAAATATCTCTGTAGCTTTGCTGCATTACCAACAGAGGCAAGTTTGGAGTCATTAAATTTGATGAGGGCATCGTTAACAACTTCAGTTGAGACTTTTTACTTGGTGGTTGGGATCACCTGACAAAGGACCCAGAAGATCAGCTAGTAGAGAGGATCAAATAGCTCAGTGTAATCATGGTTGACAGTTAGGGCTTTAAATCTGGTGAACCTGTAAGTGGTGGGGCTTTCTGGGCATCCAAGGATCTTGCATTTGTTTTGATGTTGGGTGATAGTCTTTTTCTTATTGTTACAGCTGAAGGAGTAACCGTTTGTGGACAAAATCAGCACCTTCTTATTTGAAATAATAGGGTAGCTCTCAGGGAACGTTACAGGTACTGCAAAGACATCATTGAAGTTGCAGATATTATGAATGTATTGGATACCCCACAGCTCAATTTGTTTATCTGTAGAAGCACCTGGCTCAGGTTGTTGTTCCTTTTTCTCCTCAGGCTCTGAGGTGGTTTCAGAGTGGCAGTTGAGGTCAAACATCTTCTCATAGGGATCTTAGGAGGAGTATACAAAGGGAGTGTTGGAAAGGGTAGAGCTGGTTTCCTCAGGCTTTGGGGATGGTGTGGTGATCTTTGGAGGTGATTTAGCCTTAGAAGACTACTTTTTGAAGGTAGTTTTAGTCTTCTTGGCCTTGAGAGGGTTGGTTTTGCCCTTGGAGGCCTTGGATGTAGTTTTTTGTGAATTTGAGAGCCATCTAAAGGTAAATCAGTATCAAATATAGATGATTTGGGGGTCATTTTTTAATTGGAAAAATTGTAGTGGTTTTAATACAAAAGTGTAAAATATTTTTACATATAATTCTAGATAATAGAAAGTAACTATATTTTATCAAAAATTTATGTCTTTTATTATTTAGAAATAAAATAATTCTTGTAGCACAAGTATTCAAAACTTTGAGTTTTGAATAAAAACTTGCAGTCAAAATGGTGCATTTGAGATGCTTTAATCAAGATGATGTAGCTCAAAAAATAAGGAATTTGTGTCAAAACAGCGGGGTTGACCCCCAGCAAAGTTCTGCACAAGAGACCCTGTGCTACTAAAAATAATCCCCACCACTCAAAGCTAAATGTGAAAGTTAACTCAAATCACCAAAACAGGTAACAAGAACTAATGTTGATCTCATCCCAGTGGCAGCTTGATTTGATGCTTCACTTCTTATCAAGATCAAGCCACCTCATTCCCAATACAATTGATTAACTTACACAATATTGTACCTCCTGAAGAATTCACTCAAACTTAATAATCTCCCATAACCCAATAAAGACATTATCCAGTTTCAAAATATTTCCCCTGTGTAACTCTTCTAATACAAGTTTCATGTATATACTTCTGGGAAGTATAATAAACAAGATAAAGGGGAAAATTAAGAGAAGAATGATACTTTATTGGGTATGAATATAGGCTAATATATAGTATCATGGGAAGCCACATACTGTCCATGTACGTCATGGCAGTCATGGGGCTTGTCTGAGTAATGTTCCTCTTAAGTCATGAGGCTTAATCAAGTTGTGTTCCTTTTAGGATCTGGATGTTTGATCCCTGTAATAGATGGCCGAATGATAGTGGTGCCACCAACTTAATGATTAATCAGTGAGCCACTTTGTGACTCATTTGGTGAACTACTTGGGGTGTTAATTCCCTGAGAGGGAGTAATTGAAGATGTTGCAACACAAGACAGTTACAACATTTGCATACAATAGTTTTAAAATCTATGGCAACAAACAAAATGAACTCAGATTTAAAAAAAAATGAATTCATATTTAAGCGAAATTGAAATGAACCCAAATCTATTGTAAATCAATATAAAGTCATTTATTTTTAATTTTGTTTAAATCTGAGTTCATTTTGTTTAAATCTGAATTATTTCTGCTTGTTGCCATAGCTTTTAAAACTACTGTATTTTTATTTTAAAATATAAATCAACAGTGGAGCTACCAAAACTGGGCCAAAAAGTAAACTTTGAATATCTTAAAACCAGCCTATGCAACTGGGGCTAAAAAGTACCCAGCTGTTTAGAGGAAATCCAAAAATACACATTTAGAAATTTTTATTTACTTTCTTATATTTTTTGCTATGGTGATTAGTAACATTGCATTATACTTTTTAAAGTGAAAAGCAAGGATCAAGATTGAGTAATCAATATAGTGTATTGTGGCGTCATGTGTAGTTTCCCCTTATTTTCTCCTATCTATTGTGCGCATCAAATCATTTGGATGATATGAAACCTAGTGGAATTTGAAATGATGTAAATTAAAATGGTGTAACTAACACTGTACATATTAAAACCATAAATATAATTTTTTATTTAAAAGACTTCCTTCACAGTATCCTTTTATATATAAAGAATAAAAACATATAGAAAAACTGTTTTTTTAAACAACAACAATACCCAATAGTAGGACTGTTTTAATGGTGTTCCTTTGGGTTGTTCTTATTATAAGTGTCTTTTATAAATAGTATGAGAGCATCTTCTGGAATTATACAAAAGGCTTTGATTTAGTTCTTTTATAATATTCTTTTATTACAAGATAAATGATTTAAATTGAGATGGTTTAAACACTGTAATGGTGGTGTCTTGCTGAAATTCCAAAATGTTGATAAAATGGGAATAAAAATCTAAATTCTGAAAGCATTCAACAACAACAAAATTATCAACAATGTAACTTGCAAATAGTAAACTCCAATTAAAGGCATTGGGGAGAGACAACCAAGAAAACTATGGCAAAGATAAAGAAGGCAGCAGTTTAAAAAAATGAGCTTAGATTTTGTAAATAAATGATTTTGCAAATTGGTTCAATCATTCCCTCAATTTTGGGCTTGGTGGTTGCGGCAAGCAGTGCAGAGGCTACAGACACTGTAAAATCAACACTGGGACTTAAAAGAAGCTGTACAGGCATATAGGTTAGCAAAAGGTCCTTTTCATGGATAAAATTGCTAGAAAACTGTAAACTGAGATTTTCAAATACTTATGGTTTTATTGAACTACTGGGGTAGTTATGATCTCCAAACCAGCCCATATGAGTGTTTGGGAGGAAATTCTGATATCATCAGGGGAAATTAGCTCAACTGAGCCATCTGAATTGACCAAAAAAATTATGATTGTATATTTCAATTTTGGGGTTAAAAACATCAAATTTCCTGATTTCTGGGGTTTTGTCAGGATACCGCATCCCAGGGGATGGACTGTTAGCATCAGCTGCCAACTTGCTCTATTGGGAAGAGAGTAGAGCCCACCATAGGAGGGGTGCTAAATTGATGAGATAAGATGCTGATTGGCCCACTAAGTCCCAGGGTCCAGCAGCTGGTACCATAGTGTCAACTAACCCAGCCAAGGTGATGTAGGCAATGCCTGCATATTGGTTGGCTGTGGGCAGAGACAGTCCTGGGATGGGGTGTAGGCGGTCAGGTTTAGGTGTTGGGGGTGCTTCCATATCTGTCTGGTAGGCAGACAAATAGCTATACTCCACATAGATTTTGGAGGCTGGTTGTTTGAACTGTGCATTGTTGTGGAGAGCTGTTTGTGTGGTTATCTGTTGGGCCAGGTGGTTTGTGTGGGGGGTATCTTTTACAGTAAACTCACAATATTCTGGCTTAAGGGGATAGTCAGAGAAATGCAGTGGACCAAAGGGTGCTCCAGGAGGACAATAAAACGTGGGCCGGGTTTTGAGGGCTTCCTCAGGAATTGTCAGGAATATTCCTGACAACAAACTTTTGCAAGACAAAATTTTGTGCACTTTTGAAATTGAAAATCAGAACAAAAAATTGCAGCAGTTCCCCCTGATTGGGGAAGCTGCTGCAAAAAAGCTGTGGATTGAAACAGAATTTAAAAATTCAAAAAATTTAAATTTTGGGTTTTATACCCCCGCTGGCCACACACCCAGCCTGGCGGCTCCTGCCAGCCAGCCAGCAGGGGACTACACACCCCCCACAGCGGGCCTTTCCACCCCTGCCAGATGGGGAAATCACCCAATTGGGAAACCCAAAAAGGCAATTTCCCCAACCCTAAAAATAGGGGAAAGTGCTGCCCAAATTTGGAACCTACCAAATTTGGGAGGGGTTGACATTCTGCCCTGCAACTCACCTAATGCAGAAGTTACTTAATTGGGAATTGAATGCATGAAAGTACCTAAAGGAAATCCAGAGCCATGAAAGTCAGAGATCAACAATACATTGATGGCCAAACCCCTCCAGTCCCAATCCCAAAAGGGAATTCCAGATAACACCAAGTGTTTGGGGTACCCTGTTCAATGTTTTGCACTATTCATGACCCATCAAGGCTGATAGTATATAATAAAGCCAACCACTTGATGATAGTTTGTGCTATCATTGAGTGAAATTACCCCTCAATATTATCACATGAATCAATTAGAAGACTTACTCTCCAAGAAGTTAAAACAAGACACTAAGCTTTGTCTGCCCTTTTCCAGGATCAGAAGATGAATCACCTAATCTTCTCAGCTGTCCTCACATCATGCCTAGGGATTGGGGGCCACCAATATAATCAACAGGATGGGCCATTCAACAATCCATCTGGCAAGTACTACTACAAGGAGCCGGCGCAGCTCAACTCCTCTGAGCGGTACTCCTGGCCCACACTGGTATCACCCCACTCTGCCCAGTCTGTATTCATATACTCCTGTATATACTACATACTCACATATTTTGCCAGTAATTTTGGACGTTATAACGCACACACCAAAGTCTTTCAATTGATGATGATGGTCTATCCAATTGTGACGGCACTCACAGGATTCCAAGTTGCCAACTTGGTCCCTTATTTTGCTAAAGTACTCCCCCAATTGTTGGGTCTTTACAGGAATGCAGGCTGTCAGCCCAAGATTTTCTGTTGGAACAGTTGTAAGATGGAAAACAACCAAGACAAATTAAGAAATAAATTGGTAGAACCAAGGTCCCATAATCTTATTTATTTCAAAATGGAAATACCAATTGTCAAAACTTCATGGGCTTTAAATACCATTTTAAATGCTAAGTTCAGAATCTAGCCCATCACCTGATTGCTAAGTTGCTCAGTTTCATCCAGCCCAAGAGCTCTGGCCTCATCCTGGATCTTCTGGTCTGTCAATTCCTCTGCTGGAATGACTTCCATCTGACAGTCCAAAGATAATGTTTTCATGGCTTCATCATTATCACTGGTGTTCATGTCATCCTGGATTAAGTGTTCTTCAGAAGCCCTAAGCCAGGTCAACCCTGGTCCCATGGTCTGGGCATCTCTGGGAGTCACTTCAGGATCACCAGCTACCCAGATATCACGTGGCCCAGCGGACAGGATTTCTAGCCAATCACCTGAGTTTACTTGAGACTTCAACTTATCAAGCTGAGAAGTAAATCCCTCTCCAGATGACCCATCAGTTATTAAATGAGTGACAGTGTGCTGATTCAGCGCTTCTAGCAACCTAGACTGGCCTGGATTAATCACTGACCCACAACATCCCTCCATACTTTGCAAATTTGCGGCCTGGAAAGCCTGTAAATTTCCCTGATTAACCAGCTTTGAATCACAGCTTGATCCAGCTCTTTCATTGGCTAGCTGCAAAAAACACAGGCAGACAACCCAAGGGTCCAAAGGATTTTCACAAACATCAGAGCCAGGTCCCAAGTTCACATCTCTGCCAATTACAGCTCTTTCATTGGCTAGCTGCAAAAAACACGGGCGGACGGCCCAAGGGTCCAAAGGATTTCCACAACCATCAGAGTCAGGTCCTGAGTTTGATTCTCCTAGTTGGAGTTTCCCACTTATTTCAGGAGAAATGCTATTCATGAAAGGTTTAAGGCTTTAAATTTTTTTAAACTCTTGGTGCTTTATTCACGTGTTTGACCACAACCCACTTCTAGTTGATGGATTGGTTGATGTCTTAATAATTTTCTAATGTCACTTTCTTGGGCATGGCTCCTTGGTGCTTGAATTTCTGGGAGTGGGAAATTTCTGATAAGATGGACACATCAGTGACAAACATGCCCCACACTAAGTATTTCCATATTCAAATAAAGTTAGCAGTTTAAGGTTAATTAATTTGAATTGAAATGGGAAAAAGAGATATTGTGTTTTTGAGATGTGGCAATATAAAATTATAAGTAAACTTTAACTATTTTATTTTTTAGTGATTATATAGTCTTAACTCAAAAAGCAACATCTCAAAATAAAATCAAGATGACATATTTTGAGATGGCATGTCCTACCAAAATCCACCTTGTTTTGTATTTTATACCTCTCCAAAGTATATTTGTGGCATCATATCACTCAAATAATGAGCTTCAGCAATCAATAAAATGCTTGGGATTTCTGATTAGATTTTACAGGTCAAGCTTTCAGAAGTTTATTTTATTCTGGGAGGTAAATATGACCCAACTTGCACTAGCTCAGGTTATTTTATATCTGTGAAATTTATTTTTGATGTGTTCTTATTTTATTTGTATATTTTATGTAATAGTTTTAAATACTTGGAGATAAAAAAAGCCAGCCTAAAATAAAGTTTGCTCAGTTCAGAATAAAGGTAACTGGGCTCAAATAAAATTAGAATAGATGAATTTATATCAGTTGGCAATATACATGCATCTATTGCCAATTGTTGCAACATCTATGATCACTCTATCTCAGAGAAGTAATTCCTGGGTGATTCCCCAGCTAATCATTAAGTTGGTGGCACTCTTATCAACTGCCCATCTAATATGAGGATCAAACCTTTTGAACCCTAAATAGAACAATTACTGGGATAAGCCCCATGACTGCCATGACTGTTAGAGTAGTGTAAATTAGCTCAAATAGAAGTTGTGGGGATAAGTTGCCCAGACTAAAGTCAGAACTGAGAAAAGAGATGTACACTGAAGCTTTAAACCTACAAATCTATAAAGGAAGGGAACAAAACGGGAAACAAGGATGATGAGCAACACAGAAAACAGGTGTAAGTGGACCACCAAAAAATGGTTTCAAGATAAGGGGTACAAAACCTGTTGGTCCTGTGTAGAGACTTTTCTCAACCATGCCAAGACAGCTATCAGGGATTCTTTCCCTGACTACATCAATTATTTGGATATGTCTTTTCAAGACATCACAACCAAGGAGACTAGCAATCAAATTTTAGACACCATTTTTCAGGACGCCAGTCATAGATGGAGGCATTGGGCAGCTCAGGGTGAGGCGCGGCCAAGCCAGCGGGTAAGGCCCACCATAGAATGGGTGCTAACTTGATAATGTAAGATACAGATCAGCCAAGTAAGGACCAGGGTCCGGAGTTGGGGACCACGGAATCCACCAATCCTGTCAAAGTAATGTAGAGTACTCCAAACAGTTGGGTAGAGGTGGTCTTGGCAGCGGCGGTAGGTTCCAGTGGGCAGTCTGGTCTTGGGGTTAATGGTGGAGTCATGGGAACAAAGTACACTGGTAGGTAGTTGTACTTGTCTTTGAACAATAAGGGCGGTATCTTGACTCTCTTTCCTTTGCGTCCTATGTACTCATTACTTCTAGTCCTTGCCAAAGGGTTGGCAATGAGAATGGTTTCCAAGTTGTACTCCAAATAGGCCGGGTTGGGGGTATTCAGTAAAATGCACAGGTCCAAAGGGGGCTCCTGGGGGACGGTATAATGCCTGGGGCAATTTGGCAGATTGGTCTTGTGAGGGGGTGGCAGCCTGGTAGTCTACTTGACCGGAATTAAGATGGAAGATCACTAAGACTAGATAGGGTAAGATTTGTTCAAACCAAAGGTTCATAAAACTTTATTATTGAAAATGATGATGTGGTCTTCACCATACCGCCAGGGTTTTTATACCATAGGACTTCTCTTCTTTGATTTTTGCAGGGGTTTGTGACGGAAATAACTGGATAATATGATGCCGTTTCTAAATGATGGGGAATAACCACCCAAATCCACATAGAATTGATGATTAACCACCAACGCGGCTTCAGATATTTTTTTGTGAATTTTCCAATTGTAACTCCAGGATTAAGTAGAACAATCAATCCTAACCAGAGTAAACCAAAATAAATGACCTGGGAAAGCATCAATGCATCTTCAGTGTAGAATTCTGGGCATTGAGAAGTGACCCAATTTCCATCTTCAGGAATGGAGGGAGGAGCTACAAAATTGGCTGGCATGAAATTAACATTTTGCGACGCCAACAACAAAGTTCCCGATGCTGGGCCCCATCTTCCTGAAATGATTCTGTTCAGAATCAGATTATACAGGATATACCGCAACAACCCAAGCATAGGATGCATTTTAAAATTTAAAATTAGAACTTGGGATAATTGATTTTTATTGAGTAAATTTAGGAGGACTCAACTCTTAGAGTTGAAACAGGGAAAATTATTCAATATATATCAGAAAAATTGACTAAGCAATACCACCTGAGTCTTGATCTCCTATTTCTTTGGCATCTTCAAGTAAGTATCTAGTCCAGGTTGCAAAGAACCCTTGTGTGACCAGTTTCTGACAACCATGCTGATTAATGAGCTTATATTGGGTGACCCTCATATTACGTCAATTTATCAACGTCAGTTTACAAGGGGGAGCTGGTTTCAGCTGGCATACTGGAGCAGCCATGACCCATTTTTAATTAACTGTTTAGTTTAAATCCGTTAACTTGGTCAATTTTGATACAGGTTTTCCGGCCTTCTGTGCCTTCTTACTTGGACGGACAATACCCGGCATTATGGAACTAACTGTGACAGGTTCAGGTTTGCAGACAAGGCACTGGCGGGGCATGAATCTTGGCTTAGAGTCTCAAGGGTGGGAGATCCAGGTAGTGCCTGCTCTGATGAATAGAAGTGGCAATGCTTTGTTCCGCCACCACTGTTCACTATGTCACCTGAGTAGTTCAATTGCACTACCCTCTCTGGACAGAATGCAGGCAGTTGATGGTGGTTATTTGTCAGAGTTAAAAATAGGTTTTATTTTAACCTCCTTAAGCCAAGCTGCAACCTCTGCATAGGTTCAGGTCTTTGGTGGCTCAAGGTTGGCATCAATCTGATGACCATTCGGGGAATTGTCCTTGGGAGACTGGCGGGTCTCAGAGTGACTTGTTAACTTGGGTATGCAATTCAGCAAGTGGGCAGGTTCCTGTCTACTCTGTGTGACTTGAGTAGTCTTTGGAGGATCAGGGTTTGATTCCAGGGCTTCCAGCGTTGATTCCAAAGCTCCAGTATTGGCTCTTGGCAGGTTGGCAGTAGGTCCTTCCCCAACCTCTGTTATCCAGGTTACATTTCCTTTGTCAATATGGGTCTTCATTGGCACCAGTTTGGCAGCAGACTGGCAACTATTCAGGGAATCCTCCGTAGTAGACCGGCGGGTCGTGGGGTAATTTACCAATTCAAGCCTGTGACTCAATGGATTGGCGGGTCCTGGACTGTTCTGGAGGGTTTGATCCGACTTCTGGGAGCTGGGGCTCAACTCTTGGGTTTTCAATACAAGTATTGAAATGTCATTCATGACACCATTTCCAACTTGGATGTCAATCTTGACGGGAATCAAACCCAGAACCCTACAGACAATCCAATAGTTAGGGTATACTCTACAGATCAATTTATATTACCTTTTTATATTGATTTCTGTCTTTTGAACTTTTTTCCAAGCCTTGTTTCTGCTTCTGCCATTTTAAATAAGCCACTGATACATGTCAATATACACTCAAAACATGATTGGCTGCCTTGTCCTACCTTGTTGCTCTCAAATCAATTGGCTCTACATAATTATATGGCTTTGTACTTGATTTTTCTTAGTCTTAAGCCTTTAAACCGCTTAATTGTCTCTGATCTTGTGGCTTGCTCTTGTCTTCTATATTATAACTATGAAATTATACAAACCATTCAGTCCCAAATTAAGGCAGACATTCAACAGGTTTTAATTTTAAACATTATCCTCATGAAAATCACTGTCAAATCCCCCCTATTATAAGATCCTCTTAAATAGCCCAGCCTCACTCTTTTGAGTATTTAAGAGAGTTATTTCTATCATTTCCACTTGTTCTAACAATAAAGACTTTCATTATTCCACATTTGCCCACACTTGTCTTCTGATCTCATATTTTGAAGCCATGAAAGGGATTCTATTCCTGTTCTGGCTTCCTTCTTGCCTGTGGTGTTAGCCTTAGAGAACCCAACACCAACTACTGACTGGCACAACTCCTCTCCCGACAATGCTCACCAAAAGGAATCTCTAGCCCATGGTTGGTTTAAGTACCCCTCCAGCCACTGGGGACACAAATTTCATTATGGTCGCTTTTCACTCCTCCTCCTCCAGCAGAGCCTTTGTTGGTTAGACCCTATGCCTCCTTCTATCTGTTAACATACGTGGCAGGGTATTATATGCTTGGTTGCTTCAGTTCTATGCTGGGAAGATTCACCTACCTGGGCCACTTAGGACATCTTGCCATGATTGCGGTACCCATTGGATCCATAGTAGCAGGACTCAACTTAGGGGCCTTGGCCCACCAAATTGGGAGCTTGTTCCCTGTCAAGTGGGTCCCTGACAACAGCGGAGGTCATGGCCTGAGAAGGGGTATTTTTGACCCCAAAGTAGCTTTCATCTATCAGGGAATGACTTTATTGATAGCGCTTAAAACTATCTGAAAACAAGTTTTCAGAGGGGAAATGAGGTGACTATAACTCAACTGGGAGAGACAGACTCAAATCTGATTGCCTGGCCAGAAATATTTTCACTTCTTGGTTGGAGACCTCTGGCAAAGTGTTGACAACATCATAATTTGATATTTTTGGGCAACCGGCTGGTCAACTGCCAAGCACCACTGGGTAGTGATATTGTGTAATCTTCAGCACATAATTATTTGGGAAAATTCAGGGAGATGCAGGTTAATTCCTTCACCATCAACAGGGGCAGCTTTAACCCATTTTTTGTTGATGACTAAATTCAAATCCTCTAATACTTTCAAAGGGTTTGCTGCTTTCCTTTTCCCATTCTTTTTCTTTGGACAATCTATCCCAGGCAAAAATGACACTACTGTGACAATATGTACATGGACAGTATGTGGCTTCTCATGATATTATATAATACTCTAAACTCATATCAATAAAGTATCATTCTCTTCTTGATTTCTCCTTATCTTGTTTATTTTACTTCTCAGAAGTATATGCTCAGCACAATTGATATAAATTCATCTATTTTTAATTTTATTTTGAGCTCAGTTGACTTTGTTTTAGGTTGAGTTAATTTCATTATCCCTATAGCTGTGAAAACCACTATATTTGAAGTTAATTTAGATAGGAATTTCTCCATAAAGAGCAGGGCAAAAGCTATTGGTAAAATCCTTGCTCTTGAAGCATTTACGAGCGATACAATGCTTTCTTAACAAAGTTTTAAGGAGAATGATTGGATCTGATCAGTTTAATAAATTTGTTCAAAGCTAACCAACTTGGAGAATAGCTCTAGCTAGACTTAATCAAGCTTCGATTTGGTTTGACTTTATAGGTCTGGATTGTGGCTTGGTTCAAAACGATTCAACTTTGGTTGCTAATCCATAGGGCTGCGTCGTCCCACCCCCGGACAAAACCCGGATTCTGTCCGAAGTTTCTGAAAATGCGGAAGGTAATCTATTTTCTATTCGAAGCTGATTTTAAATCCGATCTTCCAGAATGCCGGAAAAAAGAAGATCTTTGTCCGGGGGTGGGACGACGCAGCCCTACTAATCCAAACTTTGATATTTCGATTAAATCCAGCTCGATAAAATTTGATCAACTTTAAAATTTTCTCAAACCAGGGCTAACCATTTTCATCGCTTGAAATATAGACACTTGGCTAAAATTCACTTTTCGAATCGATGCTTTTTAATCATGGAGATCAACATGGAGCCCAAACCCAACCTTGAAGTGAGCAACCTGATTCGGGAATGGTTTACATCTGACTTCAATAATTTTGGATGGGAATCAGAAAAAAAACAACTAGGACAAGAACCATCCAGCACAATCAAGTTTTTAGCAACATCTGAAGTTAGCTTTTAACTTTCCTGGTTAACTTTTAATTGATACCCATGTTTATTTTAACTGAAATCAAAGACCTTGTCACTATTCAACCCAGGCATTCTTCCTTACCTCTCGATGTTTCTATATCCAATGAGCTAAACAAGAAATATGCAAATAAGGTATTTATAGCTATTATAGATGAGGCATTGGCTTCTAGAGCTAACTTCAAGATCAAGAGATCGTTTTAAAATGGCGTATTACTTAAAGTCGCACTTTTTCTTTGAGGGTAGAAATGAGAATAGTCTTGGTGAAAAAATAACTTTTAGACGTGAATTATTTCTCTCATTTTAGTTCCTTCAAATAATTTATAAAATCAACCTCGTTTTACCCCTGGACCTTAACTTGTAAGATGTTAAAGTGAATCAAATAAAATATCTAATTTTTAACGTACTTTTTCAGATGGTCTTTTTTGCTATGCCCTTTAAGTGTTTTTTTTGGAAAAAAGAAGTAACTGCTTTGGTTCTATCCTATTTCAAGCCTTAATAATAAGAACCATCTTATTCGAAATTCTATACTAAAAAGAAAAACCTGAGTATAGGTGCTGCACAATATTGGACTTTGTATAAGGGTCCATGATATTCTAAGTGCTGGCGAAGCTTTCATCTATCATTCAGATGGCCTTAGCTATATTAAAGGTTTATAGATATTGTGTGTGCTATATCTCAAATTCAGTTCAATTCAGGATGATTGTTTTCCGACCCATCATTGGCGAAGTATTTTGTGGCAAAGTAAAGACTTGTTCTCCATCTGGTATTAAAGGTACACTTGATTGTGCGATTTTTTGTCTTTTATATTTAAAAGTTTGACTTGACACTTTCCTTCAAATATAAATTATGCTTTCACAAAAAATCAATATACAGGAAAGTATAAGGCTCAATCATTTTTTTCAAAAAATCCAAAATTTATTCTATTAGATATTGTGTTGCCAACTTTCATGTGTTCATAATATCTTTGGTTGTATAGCTCTACCCTGATTAATTAGTCGAAAACTTATAACTTTATTTAGTGACCTTACATTTTTTTGATGAAATAAATGTGATCCCAGAGCTTTTGCGTGAAGATGCAGTCTAGTAAGTGTATAACCCTTCTTAGCGCTTATCACTTAGCTCGGCCGAGAATCAAGCTTGGGAGTGGGATATGGATGGCGTCAAACTAGATCTCATGGCCGAGGATATTATCAAGGTCCGAGTGATTGCGGAAACCTTCTCTGAGTCCCATCCTGTTCCAGCCAAGCCCAAAACCCAGGATCAGGAAATTATACACGAGGCCCCCAAAGTACCGCCCTACACTTTAACGGTAATTTTATCTAATCTTCTACAAGCTTTTCTCTCTCAGACATGATTTATGTCTGTCTATGACACCCAATTATTAATCACCTCCTAGTGCTCAATCGCTGAAGATGGTTTGGGATCTGTTTCTTGGTGGGAATAGCGGTATCCCTAGAGATTCAACTGCTAACCCAAAAGAAACCCGTCTCGATGTTTAAATTGAATGGATCCTATAGAACTTTTTTAATCGATGTCAACATTTTGATTGCGCTGTTTCAAGACAAGTGATCTTTTCTTAAAATTTCATAGTTGAGTAATAAATATCTCTCTTTGCTGAACCTGAAGGTATTTTATGTTTGGCTCAACCTTAAATAACGAGTTTTAATAGTATAGCTCCCTGTTTTATCTACATCGATATAAAAAGAGAGTATTGGTCGATGTCTGGTAAAGCTGGGGTGTCTCAATTGCTAACCAGATAGATAATTCCACTCCAGGCTAAATTGAAGAAATGGCTAGAGTGCCAACGGTGTAATATTTTATGTTCCTAATGTGGTAACTGTGCCGTATTAGCAGCGTTGCAAGGGGAAAACTATTTGGAGACTAGATAATGTCTTTATCGAGATATTGGAGATTTTATAAGTAAGGTGAATCCTTTAGGAGGAACAGGATACCTGGAGATCAATCGTTTGGATGGGTAGGAGGTGGCTTGATCCTACTAATGAGTGAAGCGCTAAATCAAGTTTGCCCCCTGAGTTTTAAATTATAGTTGGTTCAAGTTCCCTTTTTGGCGATTCAAGTTGACTTCTGCTTTTGGCTACATGTGCCAGGATAGTTGATTCAAGGGTTTAGGGGTCTTTTGTGCGGAGTTTTGCCAGGGGTCAAATTATATAGCTTTGACACTAAGATATTATATTGCATATGATCCCTTTTTGGATTTCATTCTTTTAAACAATAAAGTATCTGGGATTTTAAGGTTTATTACCTGAGGTTGCAGTACACCCAGCACACAAGGGATCTGGGGGTCTCTAATTTTTTTTAGATAAAGTAAAAGTTAGGCTTAAGTTCTGCAGCTTAGTGTGCTCAAATCCACAAAAAGCTGAAGATTGGGCTGCCAATAGGAGTGCAGTAGACAAAGAAATAATGATTACAGTATTACTGTAATTGTCACATTTGAGCTGCCGCAATTTCGGAATTCAGATTCCCCTAGTTAAGGAAATCCAAGTATTAAGCAGAGAGTTTGGGAATGAGAGGGTGTTCTTCTCTCTGTCCTATGGTGCTATATTATTGATATCCAGTGGATAATTTTCAGGCTGAAATCAAAGGGTGAGAAAAAAGATAAAAGTTTAGACAATCTTTTAATTTGAAATCTATATGTTTTATTTAACTGGAAGCTTTAAGAAGAACACATCTTATTCAATCTATTTATGTCTGTGGCAAGTTCTAAAACTTATGCTTTGTCAGTGGCAAAAGTAAGGCTCCAAATCTGGATCCGAGACGAATGGCTGCAATATTATAAAGCAGCCAGTGTCTCATATCCGCCGCCACCCTAGCTGCCAATTTACCAGAAATAAAAATAGATAGAAGAAAGTTTTGTAAAAATAGGGAAACAAGCCCAAAAAAAAGTTTCTGTGGATCCTAAAAATTACTATAAATTAAAAATATAGCAAGGCAAATCTTCAAAAAATATTTGAAACTGCAAATTTGAGCTATAGACAGGACTGGCAGCAAGGTCACTGTCAAAAACGGAGCAGAAAGATGTTTTGTCGGTTATTCTTCATCCAACCAATCTTATAACAAACAATATTGTACACACGGTTGGCATCATTCTACAGTAGTTTTCACAGCTATGGCGCTAAGCAAAATCAACTCCACCTTAAACAAAATGGACCCAGATTTAAGCAAACTCCAAGTATCCTGTAAAATATACACCCCGTTGACAGGAATTTTGTGTGCCAATAGGAAGAATGACTCAACACATCAGCAAACAAACCAAAAAAACAAGAGAAATATTCAAAATATAGTACAAAACACATGGAATCACAAACAAAATGGTTTGAGTTATCCTTTGGTGTACATATATTTACTATGTAAATTGGTGACAATATACACCCAGGTGCAGTCAGTCAAAACTCAATCCCAAAACAAAACACTATAGCAACTTAACCAGCAAACAAAAACACTCAGTTGTTGTGTGAAATGGGATGTAAACAATAATGGTACCTAGCTATCTAAAATAAGACACAGATCTGAAACAAGAATGATAAAAACATTGTTCTGAGTGTTTAAATATGCGTGAAATGCGTGAAAATGGGGGAAATTAATTTATTGATTCTAAAATGAGCGTTGTAAAACCAAAAACAACTAATTGAAAATGAAAGATCTATAAACAGGTAGTTGAGCAGTGTATATTCTAATTAAAAACCATATTCAGATAAAAAGCAAAATTTAAAGCTAGGGTTGTAACTTAATCAAGCTTGGTTTAGAATTTTATTATAATGCAAAATGGAAGGGGCACAACAACAGAGTGGCAGCACAGATACTCCCTTGCTTCATGGGTTTCACCCAAAGACACAACTGATTAGGAGTGATCCCAATGAAACTTGCAAAACTTATCCTTTGTGTTGGCTCCATATGAAGGATTCACAGCCATCTTCTCATAAACCTCTCCATTCTGGTTGTCCCCTCAATCTATGCTGACCATAGCTTGGTCCAGCTGATCCTGGGTGGGTTCCACGTTCTCATTTACTTCCAAGGCAACCATAACATTCAGGTACAGGGCGGTATACTCCTCAATCATCTGGGGATGCTTCACATCCGCCATGTATTGGCTGAAGGCAATTATATTGCCTGGGATCCTGTCTTGTGTTTCAGCCAATCTGTTGGATTTAGGAAACAATTCCTCTGGGTTATTGTGAAGGTGATGTAAGGAGGCCTGCAGGAGTTTGTCTCCACTACCTCATGGGAAAAAGAAAAGTCCCCTCCAGGGCAACAATGTCAGGAACCCATCTGCTCGGAAACATACCACCAAGCAGGTGTATGACTGCGGAGGGGTTCAGACCTGTAATCAGGGAACCAATGGGGACAGAGACCATTCCCATATGAAATAGTTCACCAAGAAAACAATATCAACCAAGAAGAGGATTAAATCTTCCAAAAAGGAAGTAAACTCCTAGGTAGCTGAGTAGGAAGGCCGAAGCCAAGGGATGTAATAGATTATGTGTTGGACTCATATTGTTGCCCATAATGTAATACCCTGAAATGGCAGGCACCACTTGGAGTATGTATGGCAGCAAATTAGTGAACTGAAGACCCGTCAGGGCAGTGACTATGGTATACACCATCATCAGCCAACATAAGACCTTGGCGTGTATGTTGAAGCGTCTGAAACTCCCAGCAAAGTAGGTGAGGATGTAGTAAGCAGTTGTATACATGGCTATGGAGAGTGTCAAATGGGGGGGAAACCAGGGGCAGCCAGGGTCCAGTGTTTGAAGAGTTCAGTTGGCCTGGGTTGTTGTCAGGAACCCATCCGCTTGGAAACATACCACCCAAAAGGTGTATGGCCGAGGATGGGTTCAACCCGGTGATTAGAGAACCAATTGGAAGGGAGACCATCCCCATATGGAACAATTCTCCAATAAAACGATATTGACCCAAAAGGGGATTAAATCTTCCCAACAGGAAGTAAGCTCCAAGATAACTTAGGAGGAAAACAGAAGCCATGGGATGAAATAAAGATGGGCTGGGCAGACTGGCCCCCATGACCTATGGTTTCTCTGTGATTGGGGGATTTGATGACAGTGGGGTGGCGGTGTACCATACGCCTGGTACCACTCGGCACCACAACTTGTCCAAGTAATTGGGAGGAGGCAAACCAGAATCTGCTCTGGTTCCAAAGGAAAGGCTTGCAGTAAGGGACTGTACAAGGAGCAACCAAACCAACCATTTATACCCAAATGGTCCTCATTGGGATGACTTGGGTAGCATCATGGTGTTTGATTTCAGGATTTGAGAGCAGGCAAAAGAAAAATCAACTAGGTTGGTAAATTGACTTTATTAACTGAACAATCAAACACTCTGACAAGTGGAGCCTTTTTATAGACTGTCAAGAGCTGTTTAAATTGTAAATCCAGGGGGGGATTGAAGAACTCAAGGAGAGTTTGGGCAAGGAAACTTGGCAGGGGTAGCTTTGATTTAAAATTAAAAAGATTTTTTAAATATCAATTGCCCCTGCTGAGGCTTCTCCAAACAGCTGGGTGTCATTTACCCCAGCTGTTAGAGAAGCAACAGCTTGGGGGCCTTCTGGTGTACAACCACATCACCAGAAGAGGATAAACCATGTCAAACTTGATTTTTTTCAAGTACGGAGCCTGTTGTTTCTATAGCCATATTCAAGTTTGAAGCAAATTTGAGTTCACAGTCTTCAGGCGCGGTTGTAACATCTGATTGGCTGCAGCTAGCCTTTTTGAGAGATGTTGAAGGTAAGTTTGAATTCAAATTACTAACATTGTTTAGGAGATTAAACAATGACCGTGAGGACCCAGGTTTGATCCCCGTGTTGGCCAGGAAGATGGCATCCCAGCCTGATCCAGGGCACTTCAAAGGTAATTTAGGACTGATACTACATACTAATAATTTATTTCTAGGACCTGGGGAAAAGCCCATATTGGGAGAAGGATTTTTTTTGACCCTGTATCTGTCAATATTTCCTTGTTGTTGTCAGGAAAAGTAGCAAATGCATTCCTGACAGTCATGGTATGGGTCATAACCTAGTCCTTCTGTGGAGGGTCCGAAGAACTCTGAACCTGGTTGGTAGCCTCCAATCCCAAGGCAAGCTGTGAGTACAGCTGTGAAGATGAGGTGATGCATCTTCCTTGGATTGGAGGGTTGGCAGGGTCTTGATCTGTAAGTTAACTCTTGTTGAAGTTGAAATTTCACTTTATTGAGGGTATTAGTCTCAATAATAGCACAAGCTATTACTGAGAAGAGATCCTTTATTTATAGTGTACCCCCACTTTCAAAGTTTTGCAAATGGGAGTAAAAACAGGGGACTGGAGTCCCCAAAATTTGGGTCATGGGAATTGGTGTTTGAAAAGATAGCCAAACCCTTGTTCCTGGGCAATCTGTTGGGGTTTTAGACAGTTCTGCTTGGTGCCAATAATTTCCTCTGGATGGGTGGTCAGGTGGTGATGACAACTCTTGGTTTTAACCACTTCTATTTTTGGTGTGGGGATGTCAGTTTGGCTGGAGTCTAGGCCTAGCTGATTGTTGCAATCCCCCATATTCCATTGGCTGTAGGTCATATTATTTTTATCTTTTGAAGCTAATTTTAGCTTATCCTCTACAGTTTTAGATTTGGGGTTGGTTTCTGAAATATGACTTTGCCCTTCTTCTTGGGGCCAGGAATTATTTTCAAAATTTCCCCTTGTTGCAAGGGACTTTTCTGATTAGCTGGTTGTCATGGTGGGTTTTTGTTGGCTGGGGAGTGGGCCCTGGGACCTGGGTGGGCAACTGGCAGTCGGCTGGGGCCCGGGGGGCGGGCAGGTGGCCTGGGGGCAAGCAGCGGGTCCGCTGGGGGAGGGGTGGCCAGCAGGGCCCAGGTTGGCAGCTGGGTGGCAGGCGGGAGCCTGGCTGGCGGGCCCGCTGGTGCCAGCCTGGGCGGGCTGGGTGCAGGGAGGCTGGCGGCAGCAGCGGGCGCCTGCCCGGATGATAAGATATTCCAGCTTCCATCAAAATCTGTTTTTTCCAAATTTTGATTTTTCTTTTCCCCTGATAGTGGGGGGAATTCCCTATCAAATTTTGCCCCTCCTCTTGGGCATTCCTTTACTTGTTTCCAACATTTTTCCTCAATCACAATCTGGTTTATGTCAGGAATATTCCTGACACATAAACACTCATGGCGGTTAAAGCAAAGTGGTACACAGCGTGATTCAAGGATAGACAATGAGGATATAACAAACAAATTGTAAGTTGCTTGACAAGCAGGAGACCAAATTGGGAGTACAGTTTCAACATCTTGGATCCAGTGGCAGTGTAACAAAAGATTGAAATGGAAATTGTCAATAAGCAGGTGACTTGAAGGGGTGAATTTGAGAAGGAATCAGAAGGTGTCGCCATGTAAAGTGCGAGCCAGGTCGCAGCCATGGAATCAATGGCAACCTTGACGGCTACTAAGGCTAGTCTTTCAAGGATAGGGGCAAATAGCCCCAAGTGAGCCATCATTTTGGGTAAAATTCTTTTATTTTTTCAGTGATAATAAGCTATCTAGAAACAAGTTTCTAGAGGGGAATGAAAAAGTCTTAAGGGAGTTCAGGATGGGAGGGGATTCTGTGGCGTCTGATTGGCTGGCAAGAATATTTTCTGTAGTTGAAGGTCTTGCACTGGAATTCAAGTCAATGACGTCATAATTCACAAAATTTTGGCGACCAGCAGGTCAAGCACTGCCATCCCCAAATAAAGTATAACACATAATTTTCTTGTCATAATTATTTGGGAAAAATAAAGCAGGTCCAGATTTTCCAGGGCTATCTGGGCGACCCCAGCTTTGACCCATTTTTTTGTCTATGACAGCATTTAAGTCATCCATTTCTTTTAAGGGTTTGGCTGCGGTTCTTTGCTGGTTTCTGGATTTACGTGGACACACTATCTCTTCCATTTGATTTTCTGCTGTAACAATGGCTTCTCTATAATAGGAGGAACTGGAGACAAGGGCATGGCGGTATACCAGACGCCTAGTATCACCCAGCATCACAACTTATTGAGATACTGAGGGGGAGTAGAAGAACTAGAATTGGCTCAGGTCCCTAATAATACACTTGCTGAAAAGGCCTGCACCAGGAGCATACAAATCAACCATTTATACCCAAATGGCTCCCATTGGGAGGACTTGGGTAATCTTATGGCTTTAGATTTTATGAAGGAAACCAGCAAGTAAAAATTAAGCTGGTTAAGGAATTGACTTTATTAACTGAGCAAGAAATAAAGGCTGTCTCTATCAGGATTATATAGCAACTGATGAGTAGAATTGCTGTTGAAGAATAAGTAGAGAAATGAGTAAATTGGGGGGAGGTTGAAGTTTGGGGAGGTTGAAAGGAAATCCTTAAGAAGGGAGCAACAGTTATTTTAAAATATATATGAATTTTAAAAAACAATTGTTATCATTGTGCCCCTTGATATCCCTGTTGGCTGTTACAACAGCTGGGAATCATTGACCACTGGCCCCACATAATCTGGGACCAGGGCTGAGGGCACAACCGCCAGGAGAGACAGGAATGGGAAGTATGGAGCCTGGTCTTGGTTTGAAAGCTTTAACGGAACCTGATGTTAAATTTGAATCTGAATCAAGATTCACACCATATGATTGGCTGCAAATAGAAGCAGGTAACAAGAGATTTGATTTTAATTTATCTTTAATTGTTTCTAGGCACTGGTTGAGTTCAGAAGAGGTCCCAGGTTTGATTTCTGTCCCTTCCATGGGAGGTTGACATTGTTGACCCAAATCCAAATCACCAGGTAATTTTGAACTTATGCTACACACTAATATTTCCTTTTTAGGAGTGGAATTAATTTCTGTAGAGAAGGAGGATACCAAGGGTAAGATGATACTTTCAGAGTTGGCAGGAAAAATAACATTGATGTTCCTGACAAAAAGGCACAGTTGTTCAATAACTTTGAGTGAGCATCAAATGTCATAATCTGGCTATGAGCCAGTATGTTTGATAAGTTGCTTAACTCTCCTGTTAAAACTTATACAATTTCTTAAAGACTAAGCTAAGACTTTAGTCAAATAAACTAGTACATATAATAAATGTTCATATATAATAAAAAGTGATCCTTTATTTATTATCAAGTGAAGAGTTATACAGAAAAAGGGACATTGGATTTATGCCACAATGAGCCAAGATCCTCTAAGGCTCAAGTGGTTTCCTCTTAATCTTCCCTTATTAATTTCTGATCTTAGGATCAATTTAATAATGATTAATAGAGCAACCAAGAGACAATTGACCAACCTATCTGTCATCCAGTACAAGGAGTCCGGTTGTTCTACTGTCCCAGGAGTCTAATGAATTGCCATTCCATCTTTACCAGTGATGATCAGTTTTAATAACCAATCACCATGCAACATGCCTCTAAATAATGAGCCACCTCACCACTGACACTATCTTGGCTGCTGCCTTGCTCACTGAGGCATCAAAATTGCTATTGCTAGTTTAAGACCACTGTAAAATAAACCAAGTGAAATTTCACTAAAAGAATAAGTTTAAAGTTTTATGAGCTGAATCTTATTGTAATCACAAGTCTATATCTTTATATTTCTTGAAACCTATACACATAAATAAATAGCCATGAAGATTGTAAGGGCCGCAAAAATTATAATCTTGAACCTGGGGATTGAACCCACAATCTTTACTGAAAAGGGAAAACTTGGGAGACCGCGCAAACCCGCTGGGAGATTTGAACCGCCCACTAACCACAAGGGCGGGTGCAAGCCAACTCTCAAAAGAGAGATTGGCTTAAACATTATCAATACAACAGAAACTTTAAAAATCACCAGGGCCAGTTTGCAAACTGGCCCAGGGGGGCTAGCGGCCCCCAACAGTAGCGGAGCCACCAGCTCCAATGCTACAAATGAGCTGGGTGGCTCCCTACAATTAATCAATGATTATTGCTGGGTTATTCAGCAGATCCAGTATCAACTGGATCTGTTGAATAACTTAGACATTGAATCATTTGCAACCAAAAATCAACCATCCAGTCCCAAATTAATTAGAGCTCCTGTTCCAGTCCCATCTTCCAGTCCTAATCCACATGTCACCCTGTAGCCCAACCCCAAGTTCCATGCCACTTCCCCCACTGATGTAATGAAACATCATCTGATGGAAGATGCCCCAGTTCCCCCACCTAATCAAACAAACCCTGTTAAAGAAGATCCTCAAGCCTTTGAAACCCTCACAATGCCTGCAGCTCCCAACCATTTCATTGGGCCAAGATCAGATGAGCAGCCACTCAACCCAGAATTTTCACCAGCAATTAACAATTCCCCTGCCCAGAAGCAGGCCCATATTGCCAAGCAGCCCCAGCCCCAAATAATTGAGCAGTATATAATTAGCCACCAATCAGTTGCCAGCAATCCCCAGATGAAACCAGATGAGCCAAACCCAAACCCCAGAGCTTCCCCCAGCCATGAATTAAGCAGCCAATCCCACAACCCAAGCCAAGAGAACTTCCCATCTACCCAGTCCTAAATTCTTGGAACCTTATCCCCTGTTCCTAAGAATGCCTTCCCCATTCCCAAAGTACCTATGCCCAAAGGTTGGACTACTGGAGTCCATTAAGGAGCTACCAGTAGTTGCTTCCAAGGAAAACCAGATGAATGGTATAAGAACCATTTTGTTGTGTTCTGAGGCGCAGCACAGACACACAACAAGGAATCCTAACCTTAGGATTGGATTTGTACTAAGATTTGGTTAGATGACAGGGAAGGCAATTGTGTTTACCTTGCGGCCCTGGATGAATAATCTCTGCTAGGCATGGCTAGAGAGAGGCGCAGAAGTACAGAAGACACAAAGACAAAAATGTGAACAGAATTTAATTTTATTGGTAAAATAGGAAATGTATTTTATAGTGGTTAGGAATACCACAAAACACTACCAGGACGGTAGGATCACTTGCCACAAGCATGAGTGGGGCGAGTGAGTTGCGCAGAGTCAGGAAACCAAACAATCATTTTTCCTGATGTAGAAACCAGTTCATTTCAAGAGTCGAAAGCAAAAGCGAGAGATTTGTCTTCAAAATGGCCCACCAAAGGCAAAATCAAAACATGGTGAATGCTGTTATTCACGACATTGCCCCCCTCTAGATTGGCCTTAGGGAGGTGATACTTGCGGAGGAACTTGGCGTGTACGCGAGCAAAAGGGCAACCACTGGAGAGGAGCTTTACAGTGTACTCAGATCCTTGTTTAAAAGTCACCTCTAAAGGACCAATCCACAGGGAGTCCAGCTTATGTGCGTGCCCACCCACACGGTGTTGGTAGTACAGGACATGGTCACCAACATCAAACTCAGGCAAGGGGGAGCACCCAGAGTTTTCAGGAGAGAGCTTGAGCATCTTAGTCTTATATGCGGAAGTGTAGGCAGTGGCCTGTATATCAATGATGCAGTTGACTAAGTCTTTGATGTGGTTGTCAGGGTTCATGGCCTTATCAGAGGAGAGTAGGGGAACCCCCAAGAGCAACGGAGTGGTGACTTCACACCCATACAACATGGCAAAGGGGGAGTACCCTGTGATCTGATGCCTGCTCAGACAATAGGCAAAGAGTGCAGCAGGTAAGTATAGATCCCAATTGGCAGCATCAGAGTAGGTGAGTTTTCTCATGATAGAAGCTAGTGTCAAGTTGGCACGCTCAACTGCCCCATTAGTGGAAGGATTATAGGGGGCAGAGAAAGACTGGTGAGTTCCTAGAGCTTCAACAACAGAGGTTACAAGTTTGGCATTGAAGTTGGTTCTGTTTTCTGACAACAGTACTTGAGGACAGCCATTGTGGTAGAAAACATCCTGCAGCAGGAAGGCAGCAGTAGTCTTAGCAGTGATGTCTTTAGTAGGGCGAGCTTCTACCCACTTGCTGAAGTGGTTGACAGCAATCAGGATAAAGCGGCATCCGGAATGTGAGTGGGGGGAGAGGGCCTAAAGCATCAATGCTAACCGTATGAAAAGCGTGTTGAGGGGGAACCAATTTGAATTTGTGAGAAGCAGCTCAGGGCCTCTGGAGTTGGCAGTCATGGCAACTAGCTATGACATCTGGGATCAACAGGCAAAGATTCTCCCAGAAGTAATTCTTCTGAAGCCAGTCAAAGGTCTTGGCAATGCCTCCATGGCCAGTCTCTTTATGGGCTTGCAACACCAAGGAGAGGCAAAGACTGGGGCGTACGTATGGCAGGTATTGACCCCACACCTTCTTGAAGAGTTGGTTGTTGCGTATGAGGGTGTCTTCAGACAATTTGGACAGGGAAAGTCAAACCTCTTCTGTCTCACTTTCCCAGGAAGAAGGGTAGCCAATTAGCTTGTACAGGCGGTCTGCTTCAGCAGGATGTAGGGCAAGGATGGGCATTTGGGACAACCCATCAGTGTTCTGATGTTGAATCCTGGGGCAATGGAGCACAGTGAAATCATAACCTTGCAGGCAGAGAGCCCATCTGGCTAAGCGTCCTTCAGGCTCCTTAAGTTGTTGTAACCATTTGAGCAAAGCGTGGTCAGTGACAACAGTGAAATGGGTACCATATACATAGTGGCAGAATTGTTTGACTGCATGTAGCACAGCAAGGCACTCCTTCTCTGTAACACTATAATTCTTTTCATGCTTATTCAGCACACAGGAAGTATAGGCTACAGGGTGATCCACACCTTTATCATTGAGCTGAGCCAAGATAGCCCCAATAGCAAGGTCATTAGCATCAGTGTACAAGATGAATTCCTTATTGTAATTGGGGTACACTAAAATGTGTGCTTCTTTGAGTTTCTGCTTTAAAGTCTCAAAGGCCTGCTGTTGGCTGGTGGTCCATTCAAAAGGAAAATTACGCAACAGTTGGACCAGAGGTTTGCTAGTATCAGCAAAATCAGGAATAAATTGCCTATAGTAACCCATCATGCCCAGAAAGACTTGTACTTCTTGTAGGTTGGTGGGCGGAAGCATTTTGTCAATGGCTTCAACCTTCTTGGTCATTGGACAAATCCCCGTTTGGGTTACTTCATGGCCCAGGAATTCAAGGCGTTCTTTAAAGAAAGCACACTTAGAGGGCTTTAAATTGAGGCCAGCTTCTTGGATCTTTATGAACACCTCTTTAAGATGGGCTAGGTAATCAGTGAAAGTTGCGCTGAAGACTGTTATATCATCTAGATAGACTAAGACACACAACAACTATAAGTCAGCCAGGATGGAATCCATGGCCCTCTGGAAAGTTGCTGGGGCATTACAGAGCCCTTGCAGTATGCAGGTAGGTTCAAACAATCCTTCTGATGTGATGAGCGCAGCCTTCTGACGGTCTTCAGGAGAGAGGTCAACTTGCCAGTAACCAGACGCCAAATCCATGGCAGAGAAAAACTTAGAACCCCCAAGGCATCAAAGAGCGTCATCAATGCGCGGTAAGGGATAGGAATCTTTCTTGGTTAGAGAATTCAACCTCCAATAGTCCATCACAATCCGGTGGCCCCCATCCTTTTTCTTTAAGATGAGCAGAGGAGAAGCCCAGGGACTTTGAGAGGGAGCTAGCAGTCCAGCGTCCAGCAGTTGTTTGAGCTCCTTAGAAACCTGCACATCTTCCACTTGGCTGCAGCAGTAGGGCTTGGCACAAAAGGGGGAGCATCTCCTGTGTCAATCTGATGAATCACACCTTTGGCCAGCCCATAATCAGTGCTATCTTTAGCAAATATGTCTGAGAATTGGTCTAGTAAATCAAGCACCTCTTTTTGTTGTACCGGGGACAACTGAGGGAAGTTTTGGGCAGTGAACAGAGATAAGACTTGAGGCTTGTCTTTGGGTAGGTTAAAGACTTGAAACGTTCCAAAAGGGTGAAGGGCTAAGACTTCATGGGCATTTAAAAACTTTCCGTAACCAAAAACCTGTCCTCTGGATACTGTCATAGGAAGCGCAGTAAGGTTGGCAACTAGTAATTGAACAGGGTCCTTGTGGGAAACGTCCAGAATTCCAGGACAAAGGTAAGGCTTGTTACGCCCCAGCAAAGGAGGGGAGTACAGCTCTAAGAAAGTCTGTTCAGGTAGCTCATATGATATCTGGGAGTCTATGATAGCCTGAGAGCCTAGAGGGATGATGATAGCAGACGTGGCCATGAGAGGGATTCCCTCAGTTGCAGGACAAGCCATGGGAGGACACTTCATATTGGTGGAATGGGTTCGGTATTTTAGGGTGAAAACCCCAGTGGGGTACTCTAGGGTACATGTCTTCAAACATTTACTAGGAACTTTGATTGGCTCCTCAAAGATCAGAGGGACTTTGTACCCTAGGATAGAAAGATAACCATCCTTTAGGTTGATGATCCCATTATACTCCTGAAGGAACTGGGTACCAACCAAAAGGTTGTAGCTCCCATTTTCTAGAACAATAGCCAACAGGAGTTTACCAAATTGCATTAGCAAGGCGGAGTACGCGCCAATGGCGCAAGTCATGGAGAGACCAGCGGTGCCATAGGATTGATGGTAGTTGAGGTCGGGGGACAGCTTAAGCTTCTTCATCAGTTTAGAAGAAACAACATTGACAGGAGAACTGGTGTCCAGAACGGCTTTGATCTTTACTTTTTGGATAGATATCTCTACTCCAGTGGTGGTGCGTCCAAAGGGTGGCAGAACAGCCAAGATATCCTGTGCCTCAGCTAGTTTCTTGTCCCATTTCTCAATCATTCATCTTAGTCCTGGAAACTCCTTATATACAGTTTGGAGAGGGAGTGAGACAGATACATTCTTGAAAATGGCGTCTGCAACTTCAGCGGCTTCCTCTGATGATTCCACTAATACAGGGGACCGTTTTGCCTGAGTAAGATAGGGGCGGGAGACAACCGCTTTGGCCTCAGACAAGGGCTTGGCGGTAGTAGTAGTCTTCCCAGATTGTAGCTTGTAGGGAACTGCAATAGTCTCAGGGCCGGCATGAACAGAATACCCGTATGCATCAGGGTCTTCAACATCAGATTCATCCACGTCAGAATCATCAGAAATGTCATGGAACAGAAGGAGGATAGGAGGAGCCTCATCATCAGCAGGCTCAGAGTCAGTAGCAGGCAGGGGTGTAGAAGGAGACTGGGAAGAATTTTCAACCAAGAGCGTCTCTGTCTCTAGGTTGACTGTTCTTTTCCTGACTGATCCTTGAGATCACCTCCTTCAACCCGCAGATTGGTGAAAACACAATAGTGATGGCCTATCTGACCGCAGTTGTGGCAGCCCTGACGTTGAGGAGGATTTTGTGAGTTCATAGTGAGGATACAAGGGCCGCAAGAAGAAGAGCCAGAGTTAGAAGCGGCACAACTCTCCCAAACAACTGCCCCAGAATGGGTAAGATGCATATCTTGTAGCAGTGTCTTTATACTTTTAATAGAAGACAGCATAGCCTTGTGGGTCTTGAAATGAAGGCACAGGAGTTGATTCACCTTGAGGGCCTGGGTGCAGGCCATATACACTTCATGTGCTGTCAATTGTCTGCTTGTTATTAATTGTTGTCCCTCCATGTAAAATCTGACTGTGAATTTGGCTAGTGTCTCTTTGGGCTTGAAAGATATGTACATGAAGGCATCCTTTTTCACCTCCAGGCTAAGATCACCATCAAACTTGTCAATCAGGAGTTGTTTCATGTCTTACCAGGTCTCAATGGTGGGCAGCTCTGGCACAACTACTTCTTGACAGGTCAGGTGTAGACAGGTTAGAATGTGTTCCTTCTTAACCTCATCTGATGCTTGCCTCATGGCAGTCTCATAAATAGTTAAGAAAGCTGCAATAGTTGAGGTTTTGGGATCAAAGACTTGCTTAAAAGTAGTCTTGAAGTGTGCCTCAGGAGCTGGACTGCCATTGCTGCTATTGAGTACATTTATGCGCAGGGAGAACTCAGCTTCAGATTTGGAGGGGGGTTGTCTAGCCCATAGTTGTTGAACACTTTCTTCAAGGGTTGTCAGAGTCTTGGTGGTTCTGGCACCCATAGTGTTGGCTAGAGTGGTCTGTTGTTCAGTAATATCTAGGCGTTGTCCTTGGGTAGTGACAACAGTGGAGAGCTCAGCCAGCTGCAAAGTAAGGGATGGCCCCACTGACAGGCAGGGGGCAAATCTGTTGTTTACTGAATTGATCAGCTCACTCATCTCCTGTACGTCTCTGTCCAACTTAGTCTGATCTTGTTTAAAATGGTCCACCTCATTAGCTAGGGCAATCAACTCCCTAGCACAGTGGATTTGAGGAGCCCCCGCCAAACCAGGACAACAGCCATCTTCCTTGTTAACCCTGAGTGGGCTAGCAGCAGCCATCACTACCTCACGTAAAGCAGCAACTTCTTGCTGTAGTTCAGCAACCTGAGCAGTCAGCGCAAGAACCTGGGGGTCAGGTTGAGGCATTTCAGTAGGACGTCCTTGGCTACAAGTGGAAGCACGTAATTCCCAGATGGCCTCCCAGATCCTCTGCTCTCTGTCCACCAGATCATCAGCAGGAGGAAAAGGCGGGGCATCAGGTTTGGGATTAGACAGCTCATTCACCTGAATCTGAAGTTTGGCTATAGCAGCAGCAGTGATAGCTCTCTCTTGATCAAATTATGCACTGAGTTCATTTAGACCTTGAGCAGCAAGGTCAGCTACCTGTTGCAATTGCTCAAAGGAATAGGCACTGAACGCATTGAGCTGTTGCACTAGGCATTCAAAGTTTTTTAAGGTAAGCGTTTAGAGTGGAGTCTACTTGAGTTTTCCAGGGTTGTTCTAACTGGTGAAACTCATGTAGCCGCTCCCTAACGTACTCAGGGATAGACTGGCACATTCAATTGATGGAATTGACTAAGCATGTTTGAGAGGTGACCAAATCATGCTGATTGTCAGATACCAGGGAGAACAGGGAATAAATCCATTGTTGGTAGGTGGCAAACTGGTCCCAATGATGGGTAACAGCTGCTTTTAGAGACAAGATCTCTTGAACGTGGAGTCCCAACACCATCTGGTGGTGGGCCAAGGCGGGCTGTACGAAGGATGACAGCAGGTGATCAGCGGAGCCAGCTGCTGAGAGGAGATGTTGTGGAAACTGAGGGGCCACAATTAACTCATAGTATTCAGCACAGCTAAACTGTAGCTGAAGGCAAGGGATGGCCCTGTCCTGAGCTATCCCAAGGGCTACTACCATGACATGTTCCAAGTCAAGGGTAACCATAGGGTAAGCAACTAGGTGGGGACCATTCTCAAGGTTCAGTACAGTAGAGACAATAGGCGGGTCAGCGATGTCTTCCTCAATAGGAGGGCTGGTAATTTCAGGCAAGGTTGACTCCCAAATAGACAGAGGCAAGGGACCTAAAAACATAGATGCAAAATGGATAACCAAGGAGCTTACAGCCCCTGTAGTGAGCACCATTTTTGTTATGTTCTGAGGCGCAGCACAGACACCCAACAGGGAATCCTAACCTTAGGATTAGATTCATACTAAGTCTTGGTTAGATGACATGGAAGGCAATAGCATTTACCTTGTGGCCCTGGAAGAATAATCTCTACTAGTTGTGGCTAGAGAGAGGCGCGGAAGTACAGAAGACACAAAGACAAAAATGTGAATAGAACTTAATTTTATTGGTAAAATAGGAAATGGATTATATAGTGGTTAGGAATACCACAAAACACTACCAGGACAGTAGGATCACTCGCCACAAGCATGAGTGGGGCAAGTGAGTTTTGCAGAGTCATGAAACCAAACAATCATTTTTCCTGATATAGAAACCAGTTCATTTTGAGAGTCAAAAGCGAAAGCAAGAGATTTGTCTTTGAAATGGCCCAACAAAGGCGAAATTAAAACATGGTGAATGTTGTTATTCACAAAACGTTTCCCTCCAATTAAGACAGATGAAGACAACATTTAATAAAGTGTATGGTCCACAGAGTAGTCTTTGCCTTCATACCCCATATACTATTATCACCTTGGACAATCCCTTACCAACCAATTCAGTCACCAGCGTCACCACTAGTAGAAACCATAGAACCCTTAGCCATGGACTACCAGCCAGGGCCCAGCCCTGGATGGGCCAGCAGCTTCAACCCTCCCACTCCTCCTCCAACCCCACAACCTTCTGCTGAAGTCATCCCATATGAACACAGCAGATATGAGATGGTCATCCTGACTGTCCTTAGTCTAGCCAAAGTTGTAGTGCCTCACCTAGGAGCCTATTGTCCCCTAGCAGCCGGGATGCTGTACCTATCCCTCTCCCTGCCTTTCCTGTATTGGGCCTTGGTGTCTAGATATCCCAATGGGTGGACTCCTTCTCAGCCTCCTTGGTTCAATGCTACACCCGGCCATGACAAAGATCAATAAAACGCCTCTGTTCCCAAATTTGATAGCTGTTGATTGGCTGCTAAATAGTCCCTTTCTGGTTTATGATGCAAGCTTTATGTATCTTGCATGACTTTTTTGTTTATCTTTTTGTAAAATTTTGCAATTCAGCTGCTCTGTTTTTGTTTTGTTTTATCCCTTTTGTTAGTGCCTCATATATATCCTGATAAGATTATAATATATTCCAGAACAACATCAATCTAATTCACTTGCTTCACCAAGTTATTTTTTGTAGTTTTGATGAGGAGAAACTTTTGGGGAAGCTTAGAAGATAGGTTTAGAAAAGAAGAGTAATTTTATTGAATAATATTTTAGGCTTATATATTGTGTTTGATGTGATGAGGATTCAAGTTGAATTAAATATTAGAGGTCAGGTGTAAATCAGATTAGCATAACTGGATATCAAGACGGGTCATAGGATATTGGTTGGCTACCAATTTGGGGAGGTTGAACCTTTCAGTGGATTGGCACCAAACCAGGCAATGATTGAATGTTACTTATATTGATGACAGCTGGAATAGTGGTACATACAGACCCTCAACAGTTTAGAAATTATTTTTGGTGTTATATATATATTTTTATTTTTTGTTAGTGATATTATATTTCTTGTTTTGCCTTTTTCCATTTCACCAAAAAATGCTCAAATTATTTGTAGTCTGGAACTTGCACAACTTGGAGTTTGCTTAAGTCTGAGTCCATTTTGTTTCAATATGAGTTATCTTTTCTTAGCATCATATTTGTGAAAACTACTACAGCAACATTAAATACTGTTAAATTTACCTTAAAGACCTAAATTTCTTGGGATTATTGAGTTTGAAATACACCTTTAGATATTAAGAAGTATATGTTCTTTCTTCTGAGCCTAATTTCACTTCCCATCTGGGTATTCTCCTTGGAGGGCCCAACCATGAAAAAATATTGGTGTGACTCCTCCCCTGACAAAGTTCATACTAAGGAAGCCTTGTATAATGGCTGGTTCAGATATGATTCAGAACATTGGGGACATACAGTAGTTTTCAAACCTGTTGAAATAAACATATAATCTCAGTCTAAAAAAATTCAACTCAGTCATAAAACAAAATCAAAGTGGATCCAAATCTATTATAATTTAATATAGATTCTTTAATTTTTTATTTCATTTTTAGACTGAGATTATATGTTTATCTCAACAGGTTTGAGAACTACTGTAAGTTCAGTTATGAACACTCTCATTACTCTGCTCTTGTGGAAGATCCTTCTCTTGTTTAGCCCAATCTGTCCTTTTATCACCTCACATATCTGATTGGTTACTAACTTTTAGAAAGGTTCAGTTACTTGATGGGAAGATTCTCTTTCTTGGGTCATTTTGGACATTTGGTCATAATAACTATTCTTATTGGTTCAGTAATAACTGGTCCTAATATGGGAGCATTTTTCACAGAGGGAAAAATGTTTTCTACACAGTGGACCCATGTAATTGTGAGATTCTTTACTCACAAAATCTGGTGAAAGTTTTCCAATCACTTCTATTTCTTATTTCTGCTTTGTTTTTCTTTAGTTGCATTTTTTCTACGCTCTGCTTAGATATTTGTCTATGTATTTCCACTTTACAACTTTTACTACTTCTCAATTATATGAGCATTTGATATTTTATTCCCCATTTTTTTGGATACTATGGAATTATGTAGAGACTCCACCATGAGAGCTCCAGTAGTCTCCCTCCAAATGCTAAAAAGAACATAATAGCTACAAACAGTAAAAAATAATGCATCAAGTAGAGGAGTATTTGATGTCTTTACACACCACAAGGATTGCTGGAATGGGTCCAGCAAGCGTACTTTAATAGAAATGATATAATATACAAACACATGAATAAATTTATCAGGAGATTTCCATTGTCCTGAGTGACTTTATTTATGAGTATGTTCAATAGTTTCCCTACACAAGTACCAATCTATACAGAGCCAGTATGAAATAAAAGCACTTTTAAATATAAAGGGAGCACATAACCAAAGTGTATATAAATGGATTTGTAGGTAGGAATAAACAGCACATAGTGTCACAGTAGTTTTCATAATGCCTGGTATTGCTTATCCAAATTTCAAAGCCAGGAAGGCAGTTAACCAAGTTAACTGAGATGATGGATTTAAATCAAACCATTGATTGAAAATGGGTCACCTCTGCTCTGGTTTGTCAGCATGATTTGATTGCCCTGTGCAAGTTGACACTGATAAATAGACGTAATATGAGAGTTGCTCAATACAACCTTGTTTATCAGAGTGACCAAAAAATTAATTATTCAAGGGGGTTTCATGGCAACCTCCATAATTAACTCATACAGCATAGAACATCCTCCATGTCAACAATTCCAAATTTTTTTCTTTATCTTTTCTAATTTCAATTGAAAACTCAAAATAAAAATTAAAAATTGCTTTTATTATCAGTATCAACTATTCAAGCCAGAAAAAAGTATCCTTGAATAAATAAAATAAGAAAAATATTTTTAAGGAGTATCAACATGGAAGATGTTCCATGCTGTATGAGCTAATTTTAGAGGGTGCCATTTTTCATGTGCTGGACAAGGTATTTTTGGATAATGTTGCAGAATAGAAGCTATGGATTCAGGTGGTATTGTTTATTCAATAAATTTGGTACATATTGGAAAATTTTCACTGTTCAACTCTAAGAGTTGAGTCCTCCCAAAAATGCCCAATAAACTAAAAATTATCCCCTGGTCTAACTTTATTTAAAAGGCATCTAGTAGTAGGTCTACTCCACTACATTCCTTGTAACTTAATCTTAAATTGGATTTTAACAGAAAGATGGGGTCCTTCTTTAGGTCCTTTATCATTGGTGCCACCTAATGTGACCCCAATGTTAGCTAATCTTGGAGTCTTTACTGCAGAATTGGAACAAAATACAGTTGTTACTTCCCAATGTCCAGAGTTCTATGCTAAAGACAATTTGATTCTTTTGAAGGCTATCTATTTATTTCAGAGATCCATCCTGTAGTAGATTCCTGAGAACTTGCAGGCAGACAGCCTACAGTCTCAGAAGGAAGGGATCACCACAGGATTGGAGCTAACTTTACAATGTAGGATAGTGATTTCCTGAGGATGGCCCAGGGTCCGCTGATGGGCCCTGTAGAATCAATTAAGCCAGTGAGGGTGATATACATGACTCTGGATATATAGATAGAGGTGGAATCACTAGTAAAAACATATTCTTGTGGGCAGTTGGGCTGCAGAGTCAAGGGAGGGGTAACAGGTATCAAATATTTGGGCAGGTAGTTATATTTGCCGCAAAATAGCAAAGCAGGCACAGTGATCCAAGTTACTTCACAACCAATAAGCTCTGTTTCTCTGGTACAGGCTTCTGGGTCATAAATTAAGATCTCCTCTAAGGTAAACTCCAAATAATCTGGGTTTGGAGGATACTCTGTAAAATGTACTGGGCTGTATGGTGCTCCTGGGGGACAGTATAACTTGGGTGGTTGGTCTGTGTTTTCTTGGGTTTGGTGGGAAGCGGGGGCAGACCTGGGAAGATTGAATTGAAAATGGTAAAGTTCTAAAAAGATGTAGGGTAAGACCTGCTTGAACCAAAGTTTTATAACAATTTATTGTAAGAATGGAAATGAGCATCTTACTGTCATTTTCTGGTTATAAGTATGCTCATCAAAACTGTGAAAACTTTTTCAAATTCTTGTGGGCCAGGTGGTAGCATTTACCAGGGGTTGTAAATCCTTGGTGACATCCAACATAGACAATTTATCATTGGCTGGGCTGAGACAGGGAATCTCAATTTCCTTCTTTGAGGCATGTGATTTATCATCATTTGGCGGCCCTTGTTCTTGGGAAAATTTATGCAGTACTCCATTGGCAGTGGCCCAAGTTATTACAGGGATATTGCTTAGGTTAGCACTCCCATTAGCTAGGCTAATAGAATTCTTCAGAGCGCTGTTTTTGATCATAGAAGGATCTACACTGGTGGATTTTGGAGGTTTCTCCAAAGTCAAATATATTTCTGACTTGAGCCCAAAAAATGTGGGTGTCTGGGCCTGCAGGCTGGCAGCCTGCAGGGTCCCGGGGTTTGAATCTCATAGTTGGGGGTTTCCTTGCTAATTGATAGCAGTAATTTGTCACTTGTGGCATCATCTCATTCCTCCATGGTGCTCCCCTCCTTACTCACCTTTTTTTCCCAAGTATTGCTGTATGGCTTGGTGCCGTTAGGCAAGTTGAAAATGGGTTCCCAGGTGCTTTCCTTGGGGGGGGTAGCCTACCCATTTGTCATAGTACTGTTGGGTCTTGTAATGCAAGCAGTATCTGTGGATATATTTGATCTTGTATTTGTTTGCATGTCCATCCTGGATAGACAGGGGGTTGGACTTGATCTTTTGGCGGGGAATGGAGGTTCCTTCTTTCTTGAATAGCAAGGATTGGTGAAAGGCATTGTGGATTTTCCAAGTAGATGGCAGGTTCAGTTTGTAAGCCACTTCCCCTATTTGCTTAACAATCTTGTAAGGCTCACAGCAGTGGTGGGCAAATTTCCTACTAGGCACATGTAAGGGGATGTTCCAGGAGTTGAGGTAAACCTTTTCACCTATTTATAAGGGTTTCCTGGGGATCCTTTTCTTGTCAGCAAACACTTTGTAAATCTTGAAAGCACAGGTTAAGTTACTGATACAGATTTCCTGGGTGCCATGCATTTTTTTAAACCCAGGTTCACCATGCTGTATTCTGTTCTTTACTGCCAACGCTAGGATCCCAAGATGGGTCAAATCCTTAATTGGCCTTAAAGGGGGAGATTCTTGTAGATGCTAGGTCTTTGCTGTTATAGGCATATTGTGCCATGGGTAGTATCTCTGCCCAATTATCTTGGTCCACGTTGGCATAGCATTAGAAGTATTGTTCCAGGATTTGGTTGATTTGTCAGTTTGACTATCAGTTTGTGGGTGGTAGGAGGTTGATATGCAGCGTTTGATTCCAAGATCCTTCATTAATTGGGTCCAGTAGTGGGAAGTGAACTGTTCCCTCAATCTGTGATGATTTCTTCTGGTTACTGTGCTGCGTCAGTATACGGTTATGGAAGTGTATGGAAGTTTTGGGTGCTGTACAGTGAGTGGTAGTTGGGACAAAGTAGGCCATCTTGGTGAAGAGGTCTACCATGATTAGGATTGTGTCAAAGGATTTTGAAGGGGGGAGTTCAACAATGTAGTTCATTGATACTGATTTCCAAGGTCCTTTGGGAATGTCCAGGTGCCTTAGCAGCCCTTCTGGCTTAGAGTGACATTTCTTGGTTCTTCTGCAGGTTTCACAGCCATTGATGTAGACTGTTACTTCTTTGTCCATGCCAGGCCATACATAGTTCCACTTGTAGCTTAGGAGGGTTTTGTGCCTGCCAGAGTAGCTGTAAATCTCAGAATCATGGTGATCAATCAATACGTTGGTTTGAGTTGGGCCCTCTGGTACATAGATTCTATTATGAATCAGCAAGGTGGTGCCTTTCAGGGAGTAGCCTTTCTTTCTGTGGTGGCAGTCAGGGTGTTTCACCAAGGCAGTGACTGTTGTGGTTGAGTAAGCATCTGTCTCTGCACCTCTATCACTTCTGGCTTGATAGAGGCAATCTTTAAGTACTACAGTTGGATTCCTAGGCTGACAGGATCTAGCAGTGTATGGGTATTGTGTCACAGTAAGTTCCATAATGCCGGGTATTGTCCATTCAAGTAAGAAGGCACAGAAGGCCGGGAAACCTGTATCAAAATTGACCAAAATAACGGATTTAAACCAAACAGTCAATCAAAAAATGGGTCACAGCTGCTCCAGTATGCCAGCTGAAACCAGCTCCCCCTTGTAAACTGACGTTGATAAATTGACGTAATATGAGGGTCACCCAATATAAGCTCATTAATCAGAATGGTTGTCAGAAACTGGTCACACAAGGGTTCTTTGCAACCTGGGCTAGATACTTACTTGAAGATGCTAAAGAAATAGGAGATCAAGACTCAGGTGGTATTGCTTAGTCAGTTTTTCTGATATATATTGAATGATTTTCCCTGTTTCAACTCTAAGAGTTGAGTCCTCCTAAATTTACTCAATAAAAATCAATTATCCCAAGTTCTAATTTTAAATTTTAAAATGCATCCTATGCTTGGGTTGTTGCGGTATATCCTGTACAATCTGATTCTGAACAGAATCATTTCAGGAAGATGGGGCCCAGCATTGGGAACTTTGTTGTTGGCGTCGCAAAATGTTAATTTCATGCCAGCCAATTTTGTAGCTCCTCCCCCCATTGTGGAAAATGAAAATTGTGTCACTTCTCAATGCCCAGAATTCTACGCTGAAGATGCATTGATGCTTTCCCAGGTCATTTATCTTGGTTTACTCTGGTTAGGATTGATTGTTCTACTTAATCCTGGAGTTTCAATTGGAAATTTCACAAAAAGATATTTAAAGCCGCATTGGTGGTTAATCATCAATTCTATTTGGATTTGGGTGGTAATTCCCCATCATTTAGAAACAGCTTCCTATTATCCAGTGATTTCCGTCACATTACTCAACTCTTCTACGTCTGAGTTTTTGGAAGCAGTTTGTCATGAATTTGTGTTTCTTTTCTCCTGCTCTGTTGAGATATATGTATTTACCATGTTTATCTGCATCAGTTCATTTCTGAGTTTTCAGTTTGGACTTTTCTTTAATTTATAGTTTCCATCTCCAGTTGCAGTTGTAGAAACTGGATCCTCTGCTTCCTATTTCTGTTGCGTCATGTTGTTTTGGCGTCTGGATTGTTTTTCCTGCCCCACCCACTGATGAAATTTTGCGTGAAGTTTTGTCAGCATTATAATTTTATTTGGGCCTAGCCTTAGTCACAAATCCCAAGTTTACCATGTGATAACAAAGGTTTCTGAAGATGCCCATGAATGGTTGTTGTCTGCGTGGAGCACAATCCACGTGTTTTAACTGAAAGTGCATCTCTATACTCTTTGCTAAAAAATTTGTGTGTATCTATTGAGGAGATCAAAGTATATTGTAAGCTGTACGCCTTCCGTCAGGGTACAACTCTGCTTTTGGTATTCCTTCCTCAGTTTCTTACCTATTGCCGTACAATCAATGTTTCCGAGGTGAACAAACTCTCAGCGTTGTGGTTAGCAGTTGACCAGACTGCCCAGGATTTGGCGGTTTGGGATTCCATGTTAACCACAACTGAGGCCCTGGTAAGCCAAATTCTTTCTCTGGTCTCAAATCCGTCTACTTCCAAACAAGGTACAATGGTAATTGAGGATAAACCTGCTGCGCACTCTTGGTTTTCTGGTCCTTGCTCCTTGGTAGTTTCTTCCAACCAAAGCTAAGATTGTTTTCCCCCTAGCTTATCTTAACTACAATTGGCAGTGGTGAACAGACCTGGTGATGTAAAGGAGGCCCCTGTAGTGTCTGTTCCTGATAGTTCCTTGGCAATGCTTCAGCACGTTGTACCTGCAAAATCTTCTGTTGTTACGTCTGAAGAGTTGCCCCTCGTTCCCATTGATTGTGATAACCCCGTTCTTCCAGCTGCTGTCCAAGAAATGATTGAGCGTTACTTCCAGGAGCATCCTGCTTCCTTAGCTGCCGTCTGTACTGCCAATGTTAAACAATACTCTGCCAAGAATGCTACCTTTGCTGTGAATAAATCCACTTCTGGTTACTTCTTGTTTCATGGTAGCATCAATAATGGTCATACTATCTATCAGCCAGCCATCTTGTTAGATACAGGTGCTTCCAAAAATTTTATGAGTGTAGAGACTGCTGACTTGCTACAACTCAAATACCATCCGGGAATGCTAGTTAGGGAAGGAAATTATCAAACGTTTCCCTCTTTCTAGCTGAAGAAGCCAGTTACTTTTGTAGTAGCAGGCCAGTCTTTTACCGCAAGGTTTTCCGTTTGCCCTACCCTTATGTATCCTATCATTTTGGGAGTGAGTTGGTGGAGAGATCATAATGTATCAACCTTACTGGAGAAAAATGAGCTAAGGTGGAACACTCCTCGGGTATAACTATTTGTATTCTGCTGTTGGATATGTCTGAATTGGAGCAATCATCACAGACCATACAATTGTTTCCTGTCCCTGCCCCCGTAAGTTTGGATTTACCGGCATGTTCGCAACCCTGGTCTGTGGCATTTGACGCCACCAGAGGTGAAGTCCTTCCCAAGCACACTCAGTTTGACTTTGACTTTAAGGTCACTGTTGATCTGATCAGAATTGCGTCTCCTATTTACCCTTTAACCTTGAAGGAAGATGCATGTTTGGAAGAGTGGACTCGTGAAATGTTGGCAAAAGGCTACATTTTTAAGAAGGCTTTGTCAATCTGCTCTCTGTTATTGTTTGTTCAGAAGTCTGATGGGTCCCTTTGTCCTTGTGTTGACTACAGGAATTTGAATAACATTACAATTCTGGATCCTTATCCTTTACCTCTCAAAGCACAAATCTCTAGATGTGTTGAGAAGGCCAAGGTATTCTCAAAACTTGATCTGTTGAATGCTTTCAATCAAATCAGGATTGAAGAAGAAATGGAATAGTTAACATCATTCAGAACCAAGAAGGGTATCTTCCAGTTCCGCGTAATGCCTTTTATTGAAGAATGCCCCGGCTTGCTTTCAGCGGTTGATTGATTCAGTCCTGGGAGATCTCCTAGGTGTTTGTGCCATTGCATATATGGATGACATCTTGGTGTTTTCTCCAGATGAGGATTCCCATAAGGCCCACTTGTTGGCAGTTGTAGAGCGCATTCTCCAAGCAAACTTGATCATCAAAAGGAGTAAGTGTGAATTATTTAAACGTAAGGTTACCTTTCTGGGTAATATTATCTTTGAGGATGGCCACACCATTGCCCCTGACAAGGAAGCTGCGGTTTAAGAGTATGCTACACCCGTGACAGTATCCCAACTTTGTAGTTTCCTGGGTACATGTACTTTCTTGAAGAAATTCACCCCCCACTTGTCTGAGGTGGCCGCTCCTTTATATTTGGCTAGTGGAAAAACAACTTTAGTCTGGACGCCTGAGTGTGCAAGTGCCTTCTCAGCAGTCAAGGCTCTTTTGTTGTCCTCCCCAGTGCTAAGACATGTGGATCCTGAGCTTCCTTTCATTGTGTCCACTGATGTATCTAAATACACTGTGGCTGGTGTGCTGTTGCAAACGGCTAGTGACAGGATTGAGAGACCTGTAGGGTATTTCTCCTGGAAGATGGAGGCTTGAGAACGCAACTACATGATTTACGACAAGGAATTGTTGGCTGTAGTGGAATTGTTAAAGCATTGGCACCACCATATCATGTTGGCAGTCATCCATTTGTAGTAAGAACTGACCACAAAGCTCTTCTATAAAATTGAAAACACAGGGTTTTGTCGGGTTGCCAATCCAGATGACATGGTGATCTGACAAGATACAAGTTCTGCTACAAGTTTATTAAGGGATCTGACAATCACTTGGCCGATGCTCTAAGCAGGAATCCCTCACATCTCCCAGATGCTAGTATGGACGCCAAGTTTAACACACATAGTATGATTCCAGACAAAGCTGTGGTGCCTTTTGTATTACCTCCACCGGCTACGTTGGCCACCATGTCCTTAGCTGAGGGCGCAGACCTGGACTTGTATTCCAAGGTTAAGTTTCTGCAACCTTTGTCCAAAGGTTATGATAGGCTATTGGAGCTAGCATGTGTAAACCCAGTAGGTCAGCCTCAGGGTTATCATAAGATTGGTCCAGTCCTTTATCATCAAGGTCACTTGTGGGTACCTGAAGGCACTATTTGAGATGAAATCATGGGGGCTAATTATACCTGTCCAACAGCTGGTCATCCAGGGAAAAACAAAACAGTGGAAATTATCCGCCACCAGTTTTCCTGGAAAGTTTTGACTGTGCAGGTAGCCGCTTTTGTTCAAGATTGCCTGATATGTGTTTGATCCAAGGCCAGTTGGAATAAGAATACTGGTTTACTGGTCCCACTTCAGCCTGCTGAGGGTCCTTGGATGTCTGTGTTGGTGGATTTCATTGGCAAGCTTCCCAATTCCAATGGGTTTAATGCAATCATGGTAGTAGTTGATTGTTTCACAAATATGGCACACTTTGTACCTTTCTCAGCCACAATTACTTCAGTGGAAACCACTAGGTTATTTTTGAACAGAATCTTCTCTCTACATGGCATCCCAATGAAGATTGTAAGTGACCGTGGCCCTCAATTTATTGCTCAGTTCTGGGAAGCTTTTACTGGAATCCTTGGTATCAAATTGTGCCGCTCTACTGCTTTCCACCCCCAGTCCGATGGACAAACAGAGAGGGTAAACCAAAGTTTGGAGGTCTACCTACGTTGCTACACCAATGCGCGACAAGATGACTGGTGTGATAATCTACCCATGGCAGAGTTCACATATAATAACACCCCGCACACGTCAACTCAAGTCTTGCCATTTTATGCCAATGTGGGTTACAATCTTTCTTCCAACATGGGTCCTTGTTTGGTTAGCAACGTGGAAGCTGCAATTGATCAAGCCGCTGAATTGAAGTGGGTCCATCAGGAGCTCCAAGTTACTCTTGCCGCTGCCGTGACAACTTACAAGTAATACGCAGATTGCAAGCACCAGGAAGGTCCAACTTACAGGCCAGGTGATCTAGTCATGGTTGATGCTTGCAATATGAAACTTAAAGTTCCATGTTGTAAATTGGGTCCCAAGCAAGTTGGTCCCTTCAAGGTGGAACGTCAGATTGGTCACTCCACCTATTGGCTGGATTTACCTCCTGCTTTCAAGATTTTCCACACCTTCCATGAATGTCTCCTTACTCCCTTCAAAGGAACAGAGATCCCCTCTTCCCAACCCATTCTTGTGGAAGGAGAACCTGAGTACAAGTTAAATTGTATTCTAGCTTCCTGCAAGAATTGTTGCCGTTTGGAATATTTGGTATCTTGGAAAGGTTATCCTGATTCTGAAAACTCCTGGGTTCCCCACTACAATTGTTCAAATTCCTCTGATCTGATCCACAAGTTCTACAAGCGCAATCCCACTGCTATTGGACACCCTGAACTTACCCTCGCCGCAATGAAACTCCCACCTGCCCATAAGAATTTCTCTTTATCCCATCTCCCAGATGACAGTATTGTGCCCAGGGCTAAAGCAGAGGGTAATGCCACGCTAAGTTCCATAATGCCGGGTATTGTCCATCCAAGTAAGAAGGCACAGAAGGCCGGGAAACCTGTATCAAAATTGACCAAGTTAACGGATTTAAACCAAACAGTCAATTGAAAATGGGTCACGGCTGCTCCAGTATGCCAGCTGAAACCAGCTCCCCCTTGTAAACTGACGTTGATAAATTGACGTAATATGAGGGTCACCCGATATAAGCTCATTAATCAGCATGGTTGTCAGAAACTGGTCACACAAGGGTTCTTTGCAACTGGACCAGATACTTACTTGAAGATGCCAAAGAAATAAGAGATCAAGACTCAGGTGGTATTGCTTAGTCAGTTTTTCTGATATATATTGAATGATTTTCCCTGTTTCAACTCTAAGAGTTGAGTCCTTCTAAATTTACTCAATAAAAATCAATTATCCCAAGTTCTAATTTTAAATTTTAAAAATGCATCCTGTGCTTGGGTTGTTGCGGTATATCCCGTACAATCTGATTCTGAACAGAATCATTTCAGGAAGATGGGGCCCAGCATTGGGAACTTTGTTGTTGGCGTCGCAAAATGTTAATTTCATGCCAGCCAATTTTGTAGCTCCTCCCCCATTCTGGAAAATGAAAATTGTGTCACTTCTCAATGCCCAGAATTCTACGCTGAAGATGCATTGATGCTTTCCCAGGTCATTTATCTTGGTTTACTCTGGTTAGGATTGATTGTTCTACTTAATCCTGGAGTTTCAATTGGAAATTTCACAAAAAGATATTTAAAGCCACATTGGTGGTTAATCATCAATTCTATTTGGATTTGGGTGGTAATTCCCCATCATTTAGAAATGGCTTCCTATTATCCAGTGATTTCTGTCACATATTGTGGTCCTTGGTTTCTGTAGAGAAAAGAATTAGATTGGCTCTTCTGCTCAGGGTGTCAGGTACTATAATCACATTTCCAGGCTTGTAGTTGATGGTTAAGGTGTAGTCTGTCAGTTCCAAGGCCCATCTGGCTTGTCTCTGGTTCAAATGCCTTGTCTTGAAGAAGTATACCAGGTTTTTGTGATCAGTAAGGACCTTTAACAGAAAATTGGCACTGTGAGAGAGGGGGGCTAAACTAACTAAGTTTGGCTCCCATCCTGGGGGAAGAATCCATCAGGACACCATCCAGTGAAGGACTGGTATGACCGCTTGAAGTGGCATCTAAAGAGAGGATGCAGAAGATAGCCAGGGGAAGTAAGAATCCAGACCCATCAGGATCATCCCACCAAGCAACCAGGAAGCGCACTTGGGAGGGCGCTCTTTGGCCACCAAACTGTCTTCTGGGGCCTGAACACCAGGATCCATGAGGAGAGGAGGCATTGGAGGGGTCAGTCTAGGAGACATTGAGGGAGCTGGATTGAGAGCAGAATACTCAAGGTTGTTGTAGGTGAGACTCTTTACCATGTTTTTGCTGGTGGCCAGTATATTCTGAGCGTGCCCAGGGATATCCTCAAACATTGGCATAAATTGATTGGGGTTGTTCCCCACATGGAAAAAGGAGTAGGAAATACGGATCCAAAGCTCTTGAAAAGTAGTCCATATCATCACCAGCACAGGAGCCAGGGTAAAACCACAAATTTTGCACAAGAAGCCAGCATTTGGACCAGAAGTAGAAAAAAACCAAAAGAGGAAGAGTTAGGATATAACAGGCTTTTTTCTACCTTTTTTGTGAAACTAAAATTAAGGTGGGGGGACCCAAACCACAGAAAAAAGAAAAGGTTTTTTTGAGCTCAAGGAGAGGTTGACCATGGGCTGGCATTTCCAACAAGCAGCAAGAGGTGCTGCTTTGGTGTAGACAGAGAGAGAGAAAAAGCAAAAGCGGGGCAAACAAGAGAGGATTTTGAACTTAAAATAGGCATTTATATGAATCTTACTACTAAATTTAAGGTTTGAACTAGTATTTTAAAAGCAACTATTGTAAGGGTTTACGCTAATACTAACGTTAACTCTAGGTCATACTAAGACAACACTGTAAAAAAAGGCAACAAAAAGGGTAAGGGAGATAAGACAGCTTTACTAACAACTCGTAGAAAGGAAAAGGGTGCCAACAAAGAGGACCCCAAAAATCCAATGAACCTTTTTTGAAAACTAAAGTTTTTTAATTGATAAAATAAGCAGGCAGGGGACCAGAAGTCCCCTGTCTTGCTTTAAGGCTCAAGATTTAGATTTAGAGGTCACCTGGCCTCACTTAGACATTTAATTGGCCGGAATAGAATTTTTGCCAGGAGTTTCAAGAGACTTGGATGGTTTCCCATTAATTTCTGACCCAACCTCTGATTGGCTAGTGCCTAAAGGGCACTTCAGAATGCCATGAATGCCTTTCAAGATGGATTTTATTGGAATAACTGAAGTGCGACCTGAATACTTGGACTTGATTGATTTTAAATGCGGGCAAGCCCAAGACAAAAAATAATCAAAATTAATCGAGATTCCTTCAAAGTGGGAACAGAGCTCAAAACATCAGTATTTGCCACCTGGGAAGGATAAGCCAAAACAAATATCTCATCAATTGTGTGGGCCAATTCTCCAAGGGAATTAAGGGGCTTGGCTGGCTTGTCAGGATACCAGGAGTACCGTGGAGCTCCAGCAGGTGAGGGAGGAGTCAAAGCAGGTACTGGCATGACCCACCAGATGATGGGACCTAACTTTACCAGATAGGAAAGGGCCTTCCCAGCCACAGCCCAAGGTCCAGCCGCTGGCAAGGCAGAGTCAATCAATCCTGTGAGCGCAAGGTAAAGCACTCCCAAGAATTGACTACTCTGGCCAGAGGCATCAGAAGTGGGGGGGGTTGAGATGGTTGGTTTGGGTGTCAGGGGCGGTTTCATGGGGACCAAGTAGGCGGCGGGATTGTTGTACTTCCCGTTGAAGATCAAAGGGTAGATGGTGATTGCTTTGCCGTCTCGGACAATTTGGTAGGGTTCCTTGGGAGCATTTGGGCGGGTGTACCACTGCAAGTCTTCCAATGTCCAGGGTTTGTGGTCAGGATTGGCGGGATACTCATTTAAATGCACAGGGCCAAATGGAGCGTTGGGTGGGCGGTAGTAGTCAAAGGCTTTGGTTTTATCAACTGGAGTCTGACTATCTATCCCAGTAGAGGGGTACTGACGCTTGGGTGTATGCAGATGGAAGAATATCAAAAATAGGTATGGAAACAGATTGGTGAACCAAAGGTTCATAAAAACTTTATTTGGTAAGGATGACAATACAGAACTTTTTCAAGTGCTTCTGATTTATATACTTACTCACATGCAGGGGCCTCTGGGTATTCTTCTGATGCTATCTGTGTGGCATGGCTTGGCATTTCAGGCTCTGCTGTTTGGTTGGTTGCTTCATGGTTATTTTTGGGGTTTTCATGAACAGTTTTTTTGGATTTTGATGGTCCATCTTAGCTTGACTGGTCATTGATTTTGGCAGGTTTAGCTTCCTGGGTTTTGGGGATTTTCCCAATTTGATCACCATTTTTGGACTGGCTTGACAGGCTCTCTTGAGCCCAAAGAACTTGATTAAAAAAGGGGTCTCCAATTGGCAACCCCAAATTACTCAATGAAGGATGGGCTTGGTCTGGGTTTACTGGGCAGCCTAAAATAGCCTGCCCAGGCCCAGCCAAACCCACCAAGGCTTGGGCATAGCTTTTGGGGCCCAAAGCGGGCCCTCAGCTACCACCAGGGCAGGAATGATTCCTGCACCTGGATTTGCTTTGAAAAGCAAAAATCCAGGTGTGGGCAAATCTCCCCCTGCCTGCTAGCCCCGCCTGGTGGCTAAGAGCGGGTTCAATTCCTGCCCGGGGCTTTGAAACTGTTACTTTTGTAACACTATCCCCTTCTAAACTGGACTTGGCTTTCTTCTTCTCCCAACATTGGTAGATGGCGTCAGCTGCATTGGCAAGGTTGTCAGCAGGTTCCCAGGTGCTTTCCTTGGGCAGGTATCCTAGCCATTTGACGTAGTACTGTGGCTTACAGTAGTGGGTATGGTTGCTGTGTATATACTCTACTTCATGTTCAAGGGATCTCCCTACCAGGATGGGCAGAGGGACAGTCTTCAGTTTCTGGTGGGGTAGGGACGTTCCGTCCTTTTTGAACAGCAAGGATTGATGGAATACGTTGTGTATTTTCCAGGTGTCAGGTAACTTCAGATGGTAAGCTACTTTGCCTACTTGGCCTGTGATCTGGTAGGGGCCGCTTCTTTGGTGAGCTAGCTTCCAGCATGGGACATTTAGGGGTATGTTCCTTGAGTCTAGATAGACCTCATCCCCAATCTCTAGTGGCTTTCCAGGGGTGCACTTTCTATCAGCAAAGGCTTTGTAAGTCTGTACTGCGCGGGTTAGGTTTTGGGAGCAGGTCATCTGGGTTTTGTGGATGTGTTCCATCCAGGTTCTACCTGCTTTGTTAGACTCCTGGTTTCCAATCTTGGGGTCCCAAGTGGGGTTAAATCCATAATTAGCTTTGAAGGAGGACATCCTGGTGGACGTGTGATCTTTGCTATTGTAAGCGTATTGGGCTGTGGATAACAGGTCTGCCCAGTTGTCTTGATTGGCGTTTGCGTAGCATCAGAGGTACTGTTCCAAAATCTGGTTTACCCGTGTGGTTTGGCCACAGTCTGGGGGTGATAGGAAGTGGACACACATCTTTTGATTCCTAGGTCTTTCATCACTTGCGCCCAATAATGAGATGTGAACTGTGGTCCTTGGTCTATCACTATTTCCTCTGGGGTTCCGTGTTGGGTGAGTATTTGGTCATGAAAGTGTCAGACGGTTTCAGCAGCAGTGCAATGGATAATGGTGGGGACAAAGTAGGCCATTTTGGTGAAGCAGTTAACCATCAACAGAATTGCATTGTAGTCTTTGGAGGGTGGGAGTTCAACTATGTAATCCATGGATACCAATTTCCAGGGGCCTGAGGGGATGTATAGGGGGCGGAGGAGGCGTTCTGGCTTAGAGCGTCTTGTTTTGGTACGCCCACATGTTTCACAGCCCTCAATGTAGTTGATAACATCTGCGTCTATCTTGGGCCACAAGTAATTACTTTTGATGCTTTGAAGGGTTTTGTGATAGTCCAGGTGGCCAGCTAGTTCCAAGTTGTGATAGTCCTTTAGTACAGAAATCTGAGCTAATCCTTCTGGTATATAGATTCTTCCTCAGAACAGTAGGGTGGTTCCTTTTAGTAAGTAACCTCTTTTGTACAGGGGGCTGTCTAGTTGTGTTGAGAGTTCTGAGACCATAGTTTTGGAAACAGGGCCCTTTGCCTGGGCTTCTAATAAATCCAATTTCTTAGCAACTATTTTCAGGTAGTTTAGCTGTATTCTTCCACTGGTTGTATCCAACAGGGTATGGGTGTTGTGATCTCTCAACTTGGTGGAGGATGGGATCAAGTTGGCTCTTCTACTTAGGGCATCTGGGACAATATTTACTTTTCAAGATTTATAGTCAATTTCTAGTACATAGTCTGCCAGTTCTAGGGCCCATCTTGCTTGTAGTTGGTTAAGGTGACATGGTTTGAAGAAGTAAACCAAGCTTTTGTGATCTGTTAGGACCTTTACTGGGTACTCAGCACCGCATAGGTATCTGCGCCAGTGCTTCAGGGTCTTCATTATAGCTAGCATTTCTTTATCATATATAGGGTAATTTCCTTCAACAGGGATCATCTTTTTGGATTAATATGCTACAGGATGTAGCATACCATCCCCTCCTTCCTGAAGAAGCACCCCTCCCAGGGCAAAGTTAGAAGTGTCAGTTTCCAGAATGAACGGCTTTGTGTGGTCAGGCATGGCTAACACAGGCGCAGAAGTGAAGGCCAACTTCAGGGCTTCAAAGGCAACAACACAGTTGGGGGTCCACTCAAACTGGACTTTGTCTGAGCAAAGGTGGGTCAGGGGCAGAGTAATCTGAGAAATCTTTTTGATGAAATCTCTACAGTAGTTTGCTAGCCCCAGGAAACTTCTAACATCTTTCCAACAGGTGGGGGTGGGCCAAGCTGTGACCACATCCACTTTATCTTGGGTCATAGCAAATCCACCAGTTTGTACTACATAGCCCAAGAATTCTACCTCAGGGTGAAAGAACTCACACTTCTTGAGTTTGACATGAAGGTTGGCTGCTGCTAGTTTCTCCAAGATAAGGTCCAGGTGGCGGAGGTGGTCTTCATGTGTTTTGCTATATATCAGAATGTTGTCAAGATATGTTACACAGAATTGGTCCAGGTATTCTCCAAGGACTGAGTTAATCATCCTCTGGAAAGTACTAGGGGCGTTTCATAGCCCAAAAGGCATGACTAGGTATTCATAGAGTCCATATCAAGTTTTGAAAGCCGTTTTATATTCATTGCCTTCTTTGATTTGGATTTGGTTAAAAGCGTCTCAGAGGTCAATCTTAGAGTATACTTGTGCTCCAGTCAAGACATCACATAGGTCATTGGCATTAGGTATGAGGTATTGGTTTTTTACTGTGATTTTGTTTAGCTTCTGGTAGTTTACACAAGGTCTCATTCCCCCATCTTTCTTCCTTACAAATAGTAGGGGGAAGAGCATGGGGCCTTTGAGACTCGGATAAATCCTTTCTTGGTCATGTCTTCAATGTACGCTTTCAAGGCCACCTGTTCTTTGTGGTTGCAACTATAGATGGGGCTGTGGCTGGGTTGTGTATCAGGGAGTAAGTCAATGGCGTGGTTGTAGATAGAGTGTTCAGGTAGTTGGGTTGCTGCCTTTTCACTGAAGACACTGGCCCATTTCTTGAGGGCTGAGGGCAGCTTCCCTGAGCAAGAGTCCAATAGCAAGGTCATGAGTTTGGTGGGGGGTACTATGTGTGGGCTTGGCTGAATGGGTACAGTGTTGGGGTTAGGTCCCTTTCCCAGGGTTACAGTTTGGTCACAATAGTTCAGGATTGTACCATGTTTATCAGCCCAGGAGTCTCCAAGTATCAATGGGTGTGGTAATCCTTTCAACAAGATAACGGACAAGGGGTAGGTGTTTTGCCCAATCTTCAGCTCAAGGTGTTGGTTGCATTCTTGGCCAATGTCAGTTGAGCCGTTTCCCATAGTGACTTGGAATTGGGTATCTGAGGGGGTGAGTTCCAGCTTGAACGCTAATGCAGGGTCAATGAAACTTTTGTCAGCCCCTGTGTCTAAGAAAGCCTTTTCTGAAATACTTTATCTCCCACTTCTAGGGCCACTATGATATATTATAAGACTGAGAGGTAGTGTTTAATTGGGCAAGGGAGCCTGAAGTTTGGTTTCTTCTGGGATAGGCCCTGGTCTGGTGTCCTGCTTCATGGCAGTGGAAACACGACCCATCTCTGTAATGTTGTTGCAACTTCTTGGGTGTCATGGCTGGTCTGGCCGCAGTGGGGCTTCTGGCCATCCAGGGTCCATGGGGGGGCGGCACCGTGGGTTTCTTGGTTTAAGCTTAGTCCTCAGCAGAGCACAATCAGTTCTTTTAATCCAATTGTGGGGTGATGGTGCTTGAGGAGGTCCTTCAACCCTGGGTTCACGCCTTTTCTGAATAGGATGGCAGCCAATTTGTCTTCCAGCATAGCACAGATCTGTAGTTTGGTGAACTCTTCTATGTAGGTCTGAAGTGGGAAGCCGTTTTGCTTGAATTCTAACAGGGTCATGAAGGCAAAGTGACAGGTATTCTGGTACTCTCCTGTGGCCATTATTTCAGCCTCAAATTGAGCATAGTCTAAGCAAAACTCCACGTTGTTGGCGGTGGCTTTGCCAAACCAGTCTAGGGCGTCCCCTGTTAGCATGGATGCTACTCCCAAGACTTTGACTGTGTTGTTGGGATAGGCGGCAGCATTGGCTAGGAAGTGCAGAGGTAGTACTGGCATGGCTCTCCTAGCTTCCTCTAGGCTGAGCTTGCCCATCTGGGGCATGGTCACATTGGAGGTGGTTTGGTTCACAATGACATTCTGTACTTGTGAGGAGGTTGCTGCAGTCAGGTCTTTGCTCTCTGGAGCACCCTTAGAATCATCCAAGGTCTGGGTTGCTCTCTTCCACATGAAGGAGATTGCAACAGCGCCCATGTTGACACTAAAAATGTCAACAGTGGCCATGTTGACACTTTTAATGTTGACACTATAGTAAAGTGACGACCTGGTTTTACTTAATGTTGTTTCCTGGATGTTGACACTTTTTTAATTAACAGCACACTTTAAGCTGACCATTTTTAATATAAAAATTATTTTAAAATACTCTATTATACTAAAATGATCCCAGAGAGTTAAAAAATGCAATAAAAAATACCATAAGTAATAAGAATAAGGAAATATAAGCACCTATTTTTCAGTTTACTATGTAAATTACACTCTTTATTATAAAATTATTTTTTATTTCCATAAAAATAAAAAAATTCCAATGAACCAAAAATAAAGATATTTTATATATCATAACCACAAAATATAAGAAAATTCTAACTTTAATTTATTATACTTTATATAAGCATAACTGAAATTATCTCATAGCTTAAAGATAAATTAACAAAATATAAGATATTTCTTACAAAACCACATTGAAAATGTATCTGAAACTTATCATTTATACCTAAAAAAATTAGTACTATCCAAAAAAATTAAAAATTAAAAGTTTAAAAGTAAAAAATATAAAGGCAAAGCAAAGTTTATTTGGCTAATTAAAGCCACCAGCAAGAGCAGTTGCAACTTCCTCAAGGTACTTTATTGCAACTGAACCAATGAGAGTTCAGTATTGTAATTGAGGAAGACAACAGTCCAATAGGAAAGGACAGAATAATAAGAAGAAGGTATCATTTATTGTAAGATATTGTGGTTAATATACTAAATGGGGAAGCCACAAGGCCACAAGGGGGTGGCTTAGTGGGGAGTTCCATGTAGGGTTTGGAGCCAAGGAATAACTTGTGCGGGGATCAGCGGGTCAAATTGGCAACACTACTAATTAGGATGAAGTGCCTGCCATTTGACATTGCCATCAGATTTGTTCATAACGTTAGATACGTCAAGGGGCAACTCATTGAGCGCCCCCTGTGTATTGTAAGATACGTTAGCAGGCGAGGTTTGAACCTCGGTTGCAACACCCTCCCTTGCCCCCTGCTTGTTGTCAGACACCAGGACTGGAGTCTGCGGAAGGTCTGGGAAGGTCTGCACAAACAACCTTTGTATGGGGATGGCACGGTAGGGGCGCAAGCAATTGTGGCAAAGTTTCTTGGTGTTTCCCTGGGCATCCTCAAGTTGGTAGGTGTGGTTGTTGTAGACGGCAGCTACCTTGAAGGGCCCCAGGTGGTTGTGTTCTAATTTGGCAGAATTGGGATTGAGGGTGTAGATGGGGTCACCTACGGCGTACCTGGCTTTGAGGTGTTTGTCCCCCCTGCAATCCGCTTGTGTTTGATCTCCCGGGCTTTGGCGCGCCATTGGTCTAGGGAGGGAGTTGGCACTAAGGGGGGCTTTTCAGAAACCTTGGACCGTAGTTTCCCCTGTTCAACCCCTGTCAGTCTGTCAGGTGTCCCAAAGGCCAGGGTGTTAGGACTGAACCAAGTGCCCCTTTTGATTCTTGCTTGCAGGATCAGTAGGGCGGTGGGAAGATGTTCAGTCCACGCAGTATTAGGATGCTCTTGTGAGAGCTTGGTAATCAATTGCACCAGGGAGCCATTTAGGCGTTCCACGCGCCTGTTGGCTTGCAGATGGTAGGGGGTTGTGACTATATGCTGAAGCGCGTTCTTGACAAAGTATGCCTTTACAACATGTCCAACAAGTTCAGGCCCGCCATTGGTGATGAGACGCTTGGGTTACCCAAAGCAAGCCACAATCTCCTTGCCAATAAAGCGGGTAACAGTGGTGGCGGTGTGGTTGGTTGTGGCCCAGGCCACTGGCCAGCAAGTGAAGTAGTCAATGGCAGTGATAATGTACTTCTTTCCCAGTCTGTCTTTATGGAGTGGCCCCACAATGTCAAGGGCCCACTGCTCAAAGGGTTCCATGGCCTTGATGGGCAGGGCAGACTTGGGAGGTGCAGGTTTGGACGTATTATTTTCACACAATATGCATGTCTTGAGGAGGTCCAAGATGTCTTGGCGCATGCGCGGCCACCAAACCTTACGTTTCATGATCTCAAAGAGGTTACGCCCTCTGATGTGAACCAAGGTTTGGTGATAGTGCAAGATGGTATCTCCTTGTTGCGTGGTGGGAATATACGGCGTCTTCTCACCTGTCTCTGATTGGCGGCAGACGTTTCCAGCATTGATGGTGAACTGAATCTTGTTGTCCTTCAGTTTGGAGATGGTGACCAAGTTAAGGCCCTTGTAGTGGGTTGCCTCAGGGCGCAGGTAGAGCATGGGCCAGTCTGGGTCCAGACCGTTGTCCCCAGTGATGGACACTATGTAGAGCCGTGAAAGAGCGTCGGCTGTAACGAGTTCTTTTCCAGGCTTATATATGATGCGTAATTGATAGGGGGACAGACGTTCAACCTATCCTGCTTGATGGCGTGTCAGATGGGACTGCGTGTTGAAATACTGGAGTGACTTATGGTCTGTCAGAATGCAAGGCGGGAAGGTTGTACCTTCCAAGTAACAACACCACTTCTCCACGCAGTGTACAATGGCTGCCAGCTCTTTATCATGGATGGGATAATGTTGTTCCAAGTCAATGAGCTTCCTGGATTCATATTCTACGGGGAGGAAGACACCATTGTCGGTTTCTACCCTTAGCACGCCCCCTATGTCCCTGTCAGAGGCGTCAGTCACAAGTTTGTACGGGCGGTTTCAGTTGGGGAACTGCAGTACTGGTGCCATTGTGAGCCTTTGCTTCAACGTCTCAAAGGCTTAATCTCTGGCGGGGGTCCAATGAAAGCACTGTTTGGTATTGAGGAGTACAATTAGTTCTCTGCAATTAGGGATGAACTTGCGTACATAGGCAACCATGCCTAAGAACATTCAAACCTGGCCCACATCAGTGGGGGGTAGCATGCTAGTGATTGCCTTGATTTTGGCAGGGTTGGGCCGTATTCCTTGGGCAGAGATGGTGTGTCTAAGGAATAACAACTCTGACTTGAGAAACTCACATTTGGAGGGTTTAGCTTTTAGCTGGTTTTCCCAAAGCGTGTCAAGGACAGCGCGGAGGTGTTGGAGGTGTGTGGTTTGATCTTGACTGAAGACAATAATGTCGTCAAGGTACACCACCACACACTTCCCAATCAGTTCCTCAAAGGCTTTGTTCATCAACATGGCAAAGGTGGAGGGAGTGTAGGTCATTCTGAAGTTCATGACACAACACTCAAACAACCTGTAGCGTGTGCGGAAGGCAGTTTTTGCCTCATCCCCTAGTACAATGCAGACCTGGTTGTACCCCGCAGTGAGATCAATCTTGCTAAAGACCTTTGCGCCTGCAAGTGTATCAAACAGGTTGTCAATCAGCGGCAGGAGGTATTTATTTTTTAACTGTCACCTCATTTAGGGCGCGGTAGTCTGTGACCAGGCAAAGAGACCCATCCTTCTTAGCTACAAAGAAGACCGCTGCCCCGTATGGAGAGAGCAAGGGGCAAATGAATCCCTTATCAAGCGCGTCCAAAAGGTGCTGGCGGAGGGTTTCATCTTCCTTTGGTGTGAGACAGTATAATGGTTGTGCTTTAGGTAACAATCCTTGAAGTTGTACAGCGTGCTGGATCTCCCGAGGTGGAGGTAGTTGTTTGAGTGTTTCACTGAATACGTCCTTGTACTCCTTGAGGAGTGCAGCTAGCGCTGGTGGTGGTGATGTTGACAAGGGAGGGACTGCAGATGGTTCTGCACAGATAACTTTGACTGAACATTGATTAAAGTCTAGTCTCCCCCCTTGAAATCATATGAGCCTGTTTCTGTCATTCTGATGAACACAGTGTCATGTAGTAGTTTGTTCATTTCCATGGGGTAAATCTGAAAACCCACCCCATTTCTATTGAGGGTGATGACAGAGGTATCCCATTTGATGTAAGGGCGGCTATACCAGAGCCAGTCAAGGCCAGCAATTACGTCATGGTTGAGGCCTGCCATGATTGGTCCAGAGAGCTTAACCTGGATGTTCCCCATTCTTACGGAGAAGGGTACTGTCTTGTGGGTGATGGCAATTCTTTGGGAATCAGCTACGCGTACTGCTTTGAATCTGCTGGGTACTTGGTCTAATTGCTGGGAGTCAGCAAACACCTGATCTACCATGGTGTGATTAGCCCCAGTGTCTACCAGTAACTTGTGGGTGTTCCCACGGAAACAGAAGGGATAGGACAAGTGTGTTACTTTATTTGCGGAATGAGCAGCTTGCAACACAGGGTTGTTGCTATGGACCTCAAAGACGTCTAGGGTTTTGACCTCGTGAAGATTGTAGTTGTGGGAGTTCTTTGTAAGCAAGGGCTGAGAGGGCGGGTCAGTTGGGGTTGTAAGGCCTCTTGTTGTTACAACCCAAGGCTTTTCCCTGGTTCTTCAATTAGCGCTAGCTGGAGTTCCCCCCTTGCGGGGGTGTTTAGCTGCACTTTCTTGCTGGCAAGGTTGGCAACGGCCCACTTGACCTTGGCCATTGTTAGGTGCAGGACGTGGTTGGGGTGGAGTATCTTTGGTGCGGCGGAAGCCCATTGAAGCCTGGTTACTGGCCTCCACAATGGCTTTATAACAGTCATTGATAGAGGTGCAGCAGCCAACGGGAACCCACTTGCAAATATGGGGTTTCAACCCATTGACAATGAGAGTGAGCAACATGGCGTTCCCATTGATCACTGCTTTGGGGGCAGCAGCAAGAGCTTGTTGCCACGCAGCGAGATACTCAGGAACGGAACCCGTCTGCTTGATGGCTAGGAGGGGAGTCCCCAAGATAATGGGGGAGAAGGTTTCACTATATTGGGACTTGGCGGCATCTCAAAATGTTGCCCAGGTGACATCAAGCTCCTGGCTGGCCCAGTTGATGAACCACACGGCGGCGGGCCCCGTAAGGCGGCCAGATGCGGTGGCAACCCAAATGGACTCAGGAACCTGACAGATACGGAGGCGCGTTTTAGTGGACTGGAGCCAACTGACAATGTCAGCTCCTTTGACACCCCCAGTGAAGGACTCTAGTTGGAGGTTGAGCATATGTTTCAACAGATCTAACTGTGGCGGGGTGATGCTAGCATCACACTGCCCAAGGCAGAGCCAATTGTATACACTGATAAGAACTAGCTGATATTGATAGATGACATATCCTTCGGGAATGTCCCCCTTGGGGATTGGAAGGAACGTCTCTTGTTGTGGAGTAGCCATGCAGCCCGTACTCCGTCCTTTCTTGGGGGAATTTTTTGTTTTTGAAATAGGTCAGAACCTACTTCTGCTACCACTGTTGCAACTGAACCAATGAGAGTTCAGTACTTGGAATTGGGGAAGACAACAGTCCAATAGGAAAGGACAGAATAATAAGAAGAAGGTATCATTTATTGTAAGATATTGTGGTTAATATACTAAATGGGGAAGCCACAAGGCCACAAGGGGGTGGCTTAGTGGGGAGTTCCATGTAGGGTTTGGAGCCAAGGAATAACTTGTGCGGGGATCAGCGGGTCAAATTGGCAACACTCCTAATTAGGATGAAGTGCCTGCCATTTGACATTGCCATCAGATTTGTTCATAACGTTAGATACGTCAAGGGGCAACTCATTGAGCGCCCCCTGTGTATTGTAAGATACGTTAGCAGGCAAGGTTCAAACCTCGGTTGCAACAACTTCTTGATCTCTGCCGCCTTGTACTTTTTCTTTACTACCTTCTGCACGTCCTCCTGGTAGTCCTGGTCCTTAGACTTTCTCTTCTTGGGGGCCACCTGGTTGGCCAGGTTGCAGAACTTGGAGACAGTCCAGGCCTGCTCCTCCTGCAGCTTCTGGAAGAACTTGTTGAACTTGGGGTTAGTCCCAAACTTGGTCTTCAAGTGCTTGTGCCAAACCTCAAGGCTAGAGGTGGTCTTCATCTCCCCCTTGAGGCAGGCGCCCTGACAGTTCCAAGGGGCAGTGGCCCTGCTCTTACCTCTGCAGGCAGTCACCTTCTTTCCCACCCATTGCCGCTCAAAGTACTCCAGGTAGCCTTCAAAGATGGTGGAGTGCTTTTTGATATAAGCATCCTCCTGGAGGGCCTATAAGCCAAGCCCAGTATGCTCCGGGCGCACAAAAGCCAAGGCAGCAAACTGGGTCAGGGCAAAGCGCACTTACCCTTACCATTGTTAAGATACTTGTTAAAAAGGTCCTTCTCACTCTTTAGATTCTTGACAAGGGCCTGAAAAAAATGGAAGAAGCAGACCTGGACTTCTCCATTGAAGGTGGCCTGGAAGGCTTTGAACTGAGCCTGCTCAAAGTCCATTATTATAACCTTTGGCCCAAGTGAGCGCGCATGAGCCAGCTGCTCAGCGGCTAAGGTTGCCTCATCCTTCTCAGAGGAGGAGGGATTTGCCCTTGTGGTGTGGGAGGGGGGAGCTGGTTGATGGGAAGGGAGCTCAAAGCATCCTGGACAATCTTGAAAGCTCTGGCATAGACCTCCATCTTGGCACCAGGAAAGAGAAAGAACACAAGAGGAATGACCTGGTCATTGAACTGCCCATGCAGGACCCAAAGCTGCTTGAAGAGAGGGGGGCAAGTAGAAAATGTGCTGTTTCACAGCCAGGTGGTAGCAGTGTTCAGCTGCTCCAGGTTTTGGGTTGTGGCGTAGGCTACAATCCTATCCTTCACTTCCTGCCCATTGTCATGGAGCAGGAAAATCTCACCATCCTCTGTCTTCTTGAGGGCAGCAGTGAGGACCAGGTCCTTGATGTTGGTGGCACTCTTAGTCAGGGGGTTTGAGGCTTGACGCCTATCACTTACAAACTTGACCAACTGATTGTGAGTTAGAACATCTTTAAGTTGGTTGGGGAGAGATACTTGCAAGCAAGCACAGCCAGCTGGGTGGCAGAAAGATCTTTGGAAGTGGGCATAATCTGCACCAGATACCACTTAAGGAGGCAGGAGATGGTAGTGTTGGGCATGATGCAGGTATTCTTGCCCTTTATGGTTTGGACTAGGTCCCAGCGCTCAGTGTTGAGCTGCACTGGACAGAAGCGGTCCTCACAGGTGTAATGGCGGCTCTTAAAGCCCCAGTTGACATTGTTGCATGAGAAGATGTATCCATTGGCCACCATGGCTGGCCCACCTTTAACACTCATGATGGGGAAAAACTTGGGTAGGGTGGAAGGAACCTTGAACTTGCCATCAATGTTGCAGATGCTGTGGGCCAACAGAGGGTCCCAAGGGCCAGCAGGAGCATGGCAAGAATCCAGGGAAGGGCTTCAAATCATCCCCAGATGAGCTTGAAGGGGGGAGTTTGGTGGTGGGGGGAAGCAGAAGGGGGCTTATTGTGGTGCTCCTCATGTGCAGGAGACTTATCTTTGGGTGGGGTCTTTTTGCCTTGCTGAAGCTTCTTGGTTGGCTCCTTGTCAGAAGCCAAGTTGTAGAAACTGTGGTCTGTAAGGGAACCATCAGATTCCTCTCCCTCAGTGGAGTGAGCAGGGCTCTTCTCATGAGAGGGCTCAGGGGAGGGCTTGGAGGATGGTTTGGGGGTGGCCTTCTTTGACAAGACAGGCTTCTTCTTGGTGGCTTTGGTGGGCTTGGAAGGACGCTTGGTACCCTTTGGCTGCTTAGAGGTGTTCTTGTCCTAAAAAGATAAGTAAAATGGTTTAAAATAAAGCAAAGTATGTAAAAAACAAACAAAAAACTTAAAAAGCATAATATATAAAAGTGAATCTTAGATGGTTTTTCTTGGCATTTAAATGTTAAAAATTATTTGTATAGTTTTTATTTTATTAAAGTTATAAATAACAAGATGAAATTTGATGGAAATATGTGAAAGTATTATATTTAGATATAGATTTTATTTTAAAAATTAAAAAACATGAAAGAGCAAAGTCAAAAATACAACATATCAAAAAATGAGAAGTTTTTATTAAATAAAACATAAATTTTTATATGTGAGAAGTGAAAAGCGTTGACATTATGATTGACAATTAGTAAAAAAAGCTGAATTCTCACTGTCAATTACAAAAATTGTAGACATTATTTTTGACAACATTCTCATTGTTGACATTATTTTGAAAATTTACTATGAAAAAATACAGTACGCTTAATTAAATTTACCTGGGCTAGCAAAAAATTAACCGCTTCCTGTGTATTTTTGTTCACATATAAAAATTAAAAAAAACATATAAAAATAAGTTAAAAAAGTATCAAGGTTCTTTATTTCTTTATTAAAAATTATATTTGGGTATTGGGAATATGATAATTTTACCATTGCGCTTAAGTAAAGTTGTTAATAAGTTGTTGGTAGATATTGAAAAGGGTAAAGTGTCAACAACGTCACTTACGACATTCTTTATATGAGGTGGCATATTAATCTAGGCTTAATTGTGCCACTCTAATTTTCTTAACTCCACCCCGGGGGTGATCATGAGCAAATAAACGGCATTTACAAGTGTTGACATTTTTTTTAAAAATAAATTCTATAGTAACTTACATAGTAAGTCACACTTAAATTATTGGATCACCGTTAGCATCCAATCCATTTAATATATTAAAGCCGTAATAAGTGCCACATAAATATATATAACATGAACATTCCAACAATCAAATATATGCGCACTGTGTTTTTCAATATAACAATTCAATAAAAAAATATTTTTAAATGTACACTTATTTTTTTTACTGTAGATGCTTCAGTTTTGTTATTAAAAATAAGTTCAGCTTAAAAAGTGTTGACATTGACACTTTTACATTTTGAAATTGAATAAAAAAATAAACTAATTTTTATTAGTAAACGTAAAGGAAAAATCAGGTTAAATTGAGTTTTTTATTAAGCTTAATATTAAATTGTGTCAAGATGGCCACAATTTTGTTGTGTTTTCTGGGTTCACACCCCTGAACGCTTTAAAAAAAAGAATTAAGCTAGCGCGACTAGCAAAAAACATAGGAGATTTAGAGTTTTGAGTCAACAGTGGCCATGTCAACAAAGTGTCAACATGGCCACTGTTGAAATTTTTAGTGTCAATATGGGAGCTGTTGCTGAGGAGATTTGGTATGATAGCCACAAATAACAGTAATAAGTGATAATCATAAAAACAAACATACAAGTAGCCCCATGTGCTAATAACATCTTGGGGCCCAGGTTACCAAGTTTGGGGTGGATTTTCATAATGCCAGGATACCAGGAGTACCATGGAGCTCCAGCAGGTGAGGAAGGAGTCAAAGCAGATACTAGCATGGCCCACCAGATGATGGGACCTAACTTTACCAGGTAGGAAAGGGCCTTCCCAGCCACAGCCCAAGGTCCAGCCGCTGGCAAGGTAGAGTCAATCAATCCTGTGAGCGCAAGGTAAAGCACTCCCAGGAATTGACTCCTCTGGCCAGAGGCATCAGAAGTGGGGGGGTTGAGATGGTTGGTTTGGGTGTCAGGGGCGGTTTCATGGGGACCAAGTAGGCGGCGGGATTGTTGTACTTCCCGTTGAAGATCAAAGGGTAGATGATGATTACTTTGCCGTCTCGGACAATTTGATAGGGTTCCTTGGGAGCGTTTGGGCGGGTGTACCACTGCAAGTCTTCCAATGTCCAGGGTTTGTGGTCAGGATTGGTGGGATACTCATTGAAATGCACAGGGCCAAATGGAGCGTTGGGTGGGCAGTAGTAGTCAAAGGCTTTGGTTTTATCAACTGGAGTCTGACTATCTATCCCAGTAGAGAGGTACTGACGCTTGGGTGTATGCAGATGGAAGAGGATCAAAAATAGGTATGGAAACAGATTGGTGAACCAAAGGTTCATAACAACTTTATTTGGTAAGGATGACAATACAGAACTTTTTCAAGTGCTTCTGATTTATATACTTACTCACATGCAGGGGCCTCTGGGTATTCTTCTGATGCTATCTGTGTGGCATGGCTTGGCATTTCAGGCTCTGCTGTTTGGTTGAATGCTTCATGGTTATTTTTGGGGTTTTCATGAACAGTTTTTTTTGGATTTTGATGGTCCATCTTGGCTTGGCTGGTCATTGATTTTGGCAGGTTTGGCTTCTGGGGTTTTGGGGGGTTTCCCAATTTGATCACCATTTTTGAACTGGCTTGACAGGCTCTCTTGAGCCCAAAGAACTTGATTAAAAAGGGGTCCCCAATTGGGGACACCAAATTACTTAATGGAGGGTGGGCTTAGTCTGGATTTACTGGGCAGCTAAAAATAGCCTGCCCAGGCCCAGCCAAACCCACCAAGGCTTGGGCGTAGCTTTTGGGGCCCAAAGCGGACCCTCAGCTACCACCAGGGCAGGAATGATTCCCGCACCTGGATTTGCTTCAAAAAGCAAAAATCCAGGTGCAGGAAAATCTCCCCCACCTGCTAGCCCCGCCTGGTGGCTAGTAGCGGGTTTGATTCCCACCCAGGGCTTTGAAACTGTTACTTTTGTAACACAGCTTTTGAGCAGATTTTATTTGTGCAGCACGGGAAGATTGTCCTATCCAGGGCTAAAGGGGGGATTAACTTTACATTATCCTTTCCTTTTTCCTGTGGGTGGATTACTCCTTGAGGGAGAGTGGCTACCAAGAAGTTCTTGTGAGCCTTGGGAATCTTGAGAGCCAGGAGGGACTTAGGAGGTCCCAATGCCTTGTGGTTTTACAGTAAAACTCCTGGACCAGATCCCAACAGTTGCCGCAATTGGAAGAGCTTACCCAGCTATTGTTATAAGGGGGTAGCCTTTCCATTTGACACAATACTGTAGGGATTTCCTGATCCAACAGGATGTCACTATTGCCTCCACCTCATATTCTGGGGAGCTGTCAACCACAATGGGCTCTGGGGCTGGGCCCTCAAAAGGGGAGAGTTGGCAGGCATTGAAGGTGATGTGGATTTGGTAAAAGGGTGGGAGGTCCAACACATATGCTTTGTTATCCTTGTTTTCCAACACCTTGAACGGACCCAGGCGTTTTGGAGTAAACTTGCATGAAGGTACCTTCATGCAGATGTTGGAGGAGTTCAGCATGACAAGAGAGCCTACCAGGTAGTCTGGGGCCGGGTGGCGGTTCTTATCAGCTGCCTTTTTGTAGGACTCTATGGATTTGGACAATGTTTTTTGTACTTTGGCATGGGTGGCTTTTAGGTGGGCTGCCATGTCTGCTGCGGCTGGGATGTGGGATTGTAAGGACAGACCAATAGAGAATACAGGGGAGAAGCCTAGAGTTGCTTGAAAGGGAGACACACCATTAGAAGAATGCACCGTGTTATTCTAAGCAAACTGTGCCAAGGGGAGGTCCTCTGACCAGAAGTCCATGGTGGCATTAGCGTAGCAACACAAGTGCTGTTCCATTGTCTTATTCAACCTCTCAGTCTGACCATCTGACTGGGGATGATAAGACATGGAGTGGCAGGGCTTGATGTTGAGGATGGCTAAAAAGGATTCCCAAAATACAGAGGTAAACTGGGGTCTGCGGTCACTCACAAACTCTTGGGAAAAACCAAAGTTTGTGAAGATGTGTTTCACAAACAACTTAGCCATCCCTACTGAGTTCAGAGTGGTTAAGCATGGGATGAACACCAAATACTTAGTGAATCTTTTGACCACCACCATGATGGAGTCAAAGCCACCAGACAAGGGGAGTTCCACTACAAAGTCTAGCAAGATGGAAGATCAAGGACCCTGTGCCTGCTGGAGGGGGTGGAGGAGGCCGTTGTTACCTGAGCAATCTGGGTTTGAGCGTGCACAGGTGTTACACTGCTTAACCCAAGAGCCAATGGATTTAGTGATCCTGACCCAGCTGTAGGTACTTCTGATGAGCTCCAGGAGTTTCTTTGTACCTGGATGCCCAAACAGGAGGGATCATGACACTCTATCATGACACACGCGTGCAAGCTCTTAGGAACCCAAATTCACTTGTTTTGGTAAACTATACTCTAATTTAGGACGTATGCGCCTTCCTATGGGTGCTCAGGAGTGAGCTTGGAGAGAAGGGTCATGCCATCCAGAGAGGAGAGTTGAGCCAAAAGAACATAATGGAGAAGATTTCCTGGGAGCGCAAGCAAGATGTCCTGTTGGGAAGACGCAAGGGAACAGAGACCAGTGACCTGGGTAGGGGGAGAGTCACCCAGGGTTGGCAGCAGTGAGGGGGGGAGGATCACCTGGGATGCAGAGATGAGGGTCACAAGAGGGTCCTTGTCACTGCGCACTGAGTACATGACTGCGTCCCAACTGAGGAGTTCTGAAAAGATGTTCAGTTCTCCTTTCACAAACTCATATCAGAAATTATACCCCAATAGAGTCTGCATGACCTGAGCTTGTTGGGGGAGAAGCTTCTGGGGCTTGCAAAAGTAGCAGAGGGCTTTATGATCTGTGCAGACTGCAAACTTGTGCTGAGCACCCTGGAGATGGTGGCGCCAGTGAGTTATGGCATCTACCACTGCCTGAAACTCCTTGTCAAACACAGCCCAAGACACCTTGTTGGGGGCAAACTTGCGAGAGAAATACGCAACAGGAAGCTCCTGGCCATTATGCTCCTGTAGAAGGACAGCTCCCACAGCAACGTTGGAGGCATCACAGGCCATAATGAAGGGCTTGCTGATATCCATGTGGTGGAGGATTGGGGTAGAAACAAAGACCTTCTTGATAGCCTCAAAAGCGCGCTGGCACTTGGGGGTCCAATTGAAGGTGGCGTTCTTACCCGCAAGGGGGTGCAGTGGGGCCGCAAGCTCCAAAATGGCTGGGGAGAACTTCTCAAGGAAGATTACTATTCCCAGGAAGCAGCACAACTTCTTCTGGTTCCGGGGAGTAGTCCATTCCCGGAGGGCTCTAGCTTTTTTAGGAGACACGGCATGACCATCCTTCAGGACTAGGTTACCCAAGAACGTGACCTCAGACTTGAAAAACTTGCACTTACTAGGTTTGATGAAGAGATGGGCTTTGTGAAGGGCGGCCACCATGGACACCAGGTCCTTAGCAAGTTTCTCAGGAGTGGGGGAGTGGATCAAGATATCATCAATGTAGGCCACTGCACAGGAAAAACGCAGATTGCCCAGAGCCTCCTTAATAACTCTATGAAAGATGACAGGAGCGTTCTTGAGGCCAAAAGGCATCACCTTAAACTAGAAGCATCCACATCTAGTCTTGATGGCTGTCAGCCACTCATCATCTTCTGCAACAGGAACCTTGTTAAAGGCATTAACCAGGTCTAGCTTGGAGAACACACAGGACTTGGCAATGGGCTGAGCAATTGACGCCTCCAAGAGGAGAGGGTAACAATCCATAACCGTCACATTGTTAAACGGGGTGTAGTCCACACATGGGCAGAGGGAGCTGTCAGACTTCTTAGCAAAGACCACTGGGGAGCTGACCAAAGAGGCCTTCTTCACAATCCAACCCCTGGAAAGCATGTTGTCCAACCACGCGCCCAATGCCTTGTCCTCCAACTCACTAAGGGGATACATGAGGGCGTCAATCTTGACAAAATCCACAGTGAGTTTAAATGTGAGGTCACAGCGGGAGTGGGGGAGGACATCTGACAAGGTAACATTGAAGGTGTCCTTGTAGGGAGCCAGTATGCCAGGCAGAACAAAGGGGGGGAGTTTCTGGCAAAGCCTTGAGTGATAGGCACAACTCAGGGGGATCCTCCCCTGACGGGAGCAGTGAGAAGAAGCCAGGGGTGCCATCTAGTAAGAAATTCAACTCATTAGAGAGGACACCAATCTGGATAAGATGGCGCCTCCACCACCCCACCCCTACTATCACATGGTATAAAAAATCCTCAACAGCAGAAAACTTGCTGACAAAGACATGGTTGCCCGTGCTATAGCTAAGAGGTTTAGAAAAGGGGTAACTAAGTACAGGTATCTTGATAGCACCCACAAGAGTCAGGTGGGAGAAGTGAGAGACCAAGGGATTGGGCTAGGCTGAGGTCCATGAAGTTCCCACCTGCGCCTGTGTCTACTAACATAGTTGCCTTTACTTTCTGCAACTTTGTATAAAAGGTGGTATTGAAAAGAAAGTAAGGCAAATCCTCTTTATTCTGGAGCGCTAAGGTGGTACTGGAGGGGTTGGAGGAGGTCACATCAGGGATCACAGCAGAGGCTGCAAACATGGGCAGAGACCCAGAAATTGTGGGCCAGTTAGGAGCTTGGCCCAGGCGGCACATCACATTAATGGAGGTTGTCTTGGGGGGTTTAGCTGCCTTGGCAGGAGGAGGGGACTTGACAGCTGGCAAGGCTGCAAGGACTCCCTGCTTGGGGAGATAGGCTGGTTTAGCTCCCAACTTACAGGCTAAAGCAAACACCTTCTTGAGGGAGGGGGGCAGGCTCCCACACACCCTTTTATGCAGAGGTGGGATCAAGTGAATGGCAAAACATTGCCACTGCCACCTTGGCAGGGAGAGCCAAGGAGGTGGCCTTCACCGCAAAGCAGCCCATGTGGGTGGCAAGGTCCAGGGCCAGGACCTTTGAGTGTAGGGTTTCAAAGATGACTGAGGCCTTAAAACCAGGGGCAGCCACTGCAGAGGAGACCAGGGTGAGGAGGGAAGCTGTGTTGCCAAGATCTTGGCTCTGATGAAGAAGAGTACGGACCCAGAGGCAGGCATCCCCATCAAATGCGTCCAGAAGGGTGACTGAGCGTTGAGCATCTAAGATAGGAGCGTTGGTAGATGCCAAATCAGCTGCAAGGCAGAGCTGGAGCTCCCCCAAAGCATCCAAGATTTTCTTGCGGACCTCAGTTATGGGGGGAGCGCAAGGGAATACCAAGGTGATATTGACTGCTGAGGCTACAGACAAAGCTGTGGATGTGGGGGAGGTCTTGCCAATGATGCACTTCTTGAAGGAGGACAGAAGCAACCAGAGGGCCCACACATAAAGGAGTCCCAAGAGGAGGGATCCAATGCTGGCGCAGACCAGGGCTAGAACCAGTGACCACACCCAGTGGCAAAAAACTTCAAAAGCTGAAGACATAGATTTGCTCATTATGTGAGAGAGGGGGGCTAAACTAACTAAGTTTGGCTCCCATCCTGGGGAAGAATCCACCAGGACACTATCCAGTGCAGGACTGGTATGGCCGCTTGAAGTGGCATCCAAAGAGAGGATGCAGAAGATAGCTGGGGGAAGTAAGAATCCAGACCCATAAGGATCATCCCACCAAGCAACCAGGAAGCGCACTTGGGAGGGTGCTCTTTGGCCACCAAACCGTCCTCTGGGGCCTGAACACCAGGAACCACGAGGAGAGGAGGCATTGGAGGGGTCAGGCTAAAGGACATTGAGGAAGCCTGAAGAGAGCAGAATACTCAAGTTTGTTGCAGGTGAGACTCTTTACCACGTTTTTGCTGGTGGCCAGAATATTCTGAGCGTGCCCAGGGATATCCTCAAACATTGGCATAAATTGATTGGGGTTGTTCCCCACATTAAAAAAGGAGTAGGAAATATGACTCCAAAGATCTGGAGAAGTAATCCATATCATCACCAGCACAAGAGCCAGGGTGAAAGCCACAAATTTTGCACAATAAGCCAGCATTTGGACCAGAAGTAGAAAGAAAACCAAAAGAGGAAGACTTAGGATATAACAGGCTTTTTTCTGTCTTTTTTGTGAAACTAAAATTAAGGTGAGGAGACCCAAACCACAGAAAAAGGAAAAGTTTTTTTTGAGCTCAAGGAGAGGTCAACCACAGGCTGGCATTTCCAACAAGCAGCAAGAGGTGCTGCTTTGGTGTAGACAGGGAGAGAGCAAAAGCAAAAGTGGGGCAAACAAGAGACAATTTCAAACTTAAAACAGGTATTTATATAAATTTTACTACTAAATTTAAGGTTTGAACTAGTATTTTAAAAGCAACTATTGTAAGGGTTTACGCTAATACTAACATTAACTCTAGGTCATACTAAGACAACACTGTAAACAAAAAGGTGAAAAAAAGGGTAAGGGAGATAAGACAGCTTTACTAACAACTTGTAGAAAGGAAAAGGGTGCCAACAAAGAGGGCCCCAAAAATCCAATGAACCTTTTTGAAAACTAAAGTTTTTTAATTGATAAAATGAGCAAGCAGGGGACCAGAAGTCCCCTGTCTTGCTTTAAGGCTCAAGATTTAGATTTAGAGGTCACCTGGCCTCACTTAGACATTTAATTGGCCAAATAGAATTTTTGCCAGGAGTTTCAAGAGGCTTGGATGGTTTCCCATTAATTTCTGACCCAACCTCTGATTGGTTAGTGCCTAAAGGGCACTTAAAGATGCCATGAATGCCTTTCAAGATGGATTTTGTTGGAATAGCCAAAGTGCAACCTGAATACTTGGACTTGATTAATTTTAAATGTGGGCAAGCCCAAGCCAAAAAATAATCCAGATTAATCAGAGATTCCTCCCAAGTGGGAACAGAGCTCAAACCATGATGGTTTGTCACCTGGGAAAGATAAGCCAACAAAAATCTCTCATAAATTGTGTGGGCCAATTCTCCAAGGGAATTAAGGGGCTTGGCTGGCTTCTGAGCAGATTTCTTTGTGCGGCGCAGGAATATTGTCCTATCCAGGGTTAAAGGGGGGTAACTTTACAGGTACCACAAAGGTGTCTTTGCCAGTTTTTCAGCGTTTTCATGATTGTGAGCATCTATTTGTTGAAGATCAGATAGTTTCCTTTGGATGACAGCATCTTCTTAGAGTAATGTGCTACAGGATGTAGCATACTATCCCATCCTTCCTGAAGAAGGACCTCATCCACTGCAAATTTGGACACATCAGTTTCCAGCACTAATGATTTGGATGGGTCAGGAATGGTGAGGACGGGGGGAGATGTGAAGGCCTTCTACAGAGTCTCAAACAAGGAGGTGTATTTATTGGTCCAGACAAACTGGACCTTGTAAAAGCAGAGTTTGGTCAGAGGCAGTGTCAGAAAATCGTGGACTGTGGTATTTTATTGTCCTCCAGTTGATATCCTAAGTCTTCTAACATTAGGAAAGTACAGAGAACCTGTGACTTTGGCGTAACCTTTGGCCCGGAATATTTTGTTTTCTTCAGAAGTAGCAAGTCTGACAGGGCCCAAGGCCCAAAGGACTTGGGACAGTTCTCCCTACTTCTGGATATAGGTTCTTAGTTGTCTCTATATGTTACTATATATAATTATACTGTATGATGACAGTATTATCTTTTGCTCTCCACTAATAAAACCTAAGAGAGGATCACGTTAAGGAATTAGGACTTGGATTAATCATCAAGTCAAGTAAGGAATCATCAGTCTTTTATTCTAATGGACTGGCTTTAAGGCGGCCCGCCTGCCAGCGTTTTATCCGAGTTAGCTCACAACGCTAAAAGAGACTGAAGTAGCATTAGGTCAACACGGTAGGAGGCCTGGCCTTTTTGGAGTGGTTTTAACAGAAGGCAAATTGACATCTTCCACAGATTGGTATCCTTTCTGTCTACCTGGGCCACTTCCAGGGCTAGCTAGCCAGCAGTTGGCTACTAGTTCACGGAGATGATTGTTTCACTTAATCAGAGCTACTCTAATACAATAGGCTCAAAGCCTTTTATCTTAGAGTGGTTGGCCTGATAGCCCAGTCCATGTTGGACTCTTCTAGATGTAATGCAGATGACGGTGTATATGACGGCCCTCTTGTTCTAGGATTCATTTAAAGTTTTAGAATAGTAATTATTATGGGAAGCATGTTTGAGGTGGTAGTTCAAGGTGGATTAATTAATGAGCAGTAATTGCATATACCATTAATTAATTGTAATGCACAAGTAGGTTGATGCCAGGATATGATTTGATCACTGATTCCACAACCTGTGGCCCGCATTATTTTGTTGAAACCCTTCCTAAGAGCAATTAACTGCTGGCCCATGTTATTTTGGTGAAACTGTTAATTAGTCAATATCCAGAAATCCTGACAGGCAGTATGATGGAAGAATTTTTTTATAAAATACCTGCAGTAGTTTTCTAGTTCTAGGAAGCTTCTGACGTCTTCCCAATAGGTGGGGGTATGTCAGGATTGACAATTTGTTACCCCTCAAAACCCAGACCCAAGCGCGAGATTTGAACCCTGAACCCAATTCCTGTGGGCCACTGGCCCCATGGACCAAGAGCCTCTGCCTGCGTTTTTCTGGGATCAAGCCCCTGCAAGCTGAAGGCCATGCTAAGTCCCAAAGTCAGAATACCAGTACAGGTTCAATTATGATGGTTCCTGAGGAGGAGTTTCTTGAATTGCCTAATGGAGGCAGAGAAGGTGGCCCCGTGAACTTCATGAGCTTGAAGTCCTCTTGAGTAACCAATCAAACTCAACTGCCAAGGAGAAACCTGGGCTTTGGGCCCGGCCTTGTGACCACAGCCAAAAATCAAGGAAATCAGGTGACCAATTTGGATGTTCTGACCAATGAGAGAACATCCAGCTGAGGTGCCATTTTGTTGCTCCTACACCTGAGCCTCCTGGCCACCCGCCTGCATTTTTCCTGATATTTTGATGAAGCCCTTATGGGAAATACTAAGTTTGGAGGTGGGATGTTATATATGTCTATAGATTCTGCGCTCAAACCTTATCACCATTTTTGAATAAAGGCTATGTTATTTTGGCTCACACAGCTATTGCCTTATTTTGTATTTGCTATCTACCAATTCAGTTCAAGATCTCCTGGCCCCCCTGCCCCACCACCCCCAGTTTTCTGTCCTCCTGGTGTACCCTTTGGACCTGTCCATTTTACCAACTACCATCTGAAATCTGAATACAGGGACTACACCCTGGAAAAGATACTTGAACTTGACCCTTTGGCCCGCATACAATCTGCAGTTAGATACAACTGACAAGGCCCGTGGATATTTTCAACACCCAAGTTGTTCAGAGGGAAATTCAACTATCTCCCTGCTTACAACCTGCCCATGAAACCACCTGTGACCCCAAAACCTATGCCTGCTTCCTCTCCCAACCTCCCAACCAACCATTCTGGCAAGCTGTTTGGGATTGTGTACATCATCCTCACAGGGGTGATTGATACTATAATCCCGGCTGCCGGCCTGTAGTCCTGGGTGGAAAAGTCTGCCTCCTACCTTTTTAAGTTAGCTCCCCTCTTGTGGTGGGCATTGCCCGCAAAAACCCTGGCCCAGATCACCCCTGGAAATAACAGGCCAGCTTCCCAAGACTGGATTCCTGACAGGGTAGGCCAGGAGGTTACTGTGTCCACCTTGTCCTGGGCCAAAAAAACCCTCCAGTCTTCATCATATACCTCAGGAATTCTACTTCTGGCTGGAAGAATTCACATTTTTTGAGCTTCATATGTAAGTTGGCTTGTGAGTGTTTGCTTAGGATCAGGTCCAGGTGATGTAGGTGCTCTTCTTGGGTCTTGCTGTAGATGAAGATAAAGTTGAGGTAAGCCACACAACTTGTCCATGTATTTTCCCAGGACTGAGTTGATCATTTGCTGGAAGGTTCTACTGGCGTTGCATAATCCAAAAGGCATCACCTGGTATTTGTAAAGCCCATACCTGGTCTTGAACACTGTTTTGTATTTTTTCCTTCTTTGATACAAATTTGGTTGAAAGCGTCTTGGAGGTTAATCTTAGAGTATACCTGTACCCAGTCAGGATGTCACACAGTTTATTGGCATTTGTAATTGGGTGACAGCTTTTCACTGTGATGTTGTTTAGCCTTTGGTAATTCACCCATGGGCTCATCCTGCCGTCCTTCTTGCCCACAAACAGCATTGGCAATGGAAAAGGGCTCTTTGATACACAAATTAATCCTTTCTTGGACATGTCCTCAATGTACGCTTTTGGGCCAACTGCTCTTTGTAATTACAGCTGTAGATAAATCCATTCTGGGGCTTGGTGCCGTGCAGGAGGTCAAGGGTGTGATCATACTCTTTGTGTTCAGGAAGACAAGTTGCTGCATCTTCACTGAAGACGTGGCTTCACTTCTCTAGCAGGGCAGGCAGGGTACCCACACTGGGTTCCATTTTCAGGGTCAGGAGGGTACTGGGGTTTCCTTTAGCTAGACCCAGCTGGAACAGTGCTACGTTGCACAAGTTGTCTCCCTTCAAGGCGGCTGTTTGGTTGCAGAAGTTCAGGATAGTGCCATGCCTTTGGGACCAGGAGTCTCCCAGGATCAGGAGGGTATGGAAGTCTGTTCAAGATGATGGGGGATGCTGGGTAAATGTTTGAGCCAGTTCTTAGTGGCAACTTGGTTTCACACCTGAATCTAAGGTTCTGGGAGCTATTTCCCATGATCACCTTAACACCTTTGGTGGTAGCCTTTAGTCCTAGGTCCTTTGCAAGTGTAGTGTCAATGAAGCTTATTTCAGCTCCCGTGTCAATGAATGTATGACAGAAATTGCGGGATAATAAGAAGCTGTCTCCATGTGGTGGGGAATCACCCACCAAATCCACATAGAGTTAATGATTAACCACCAACACAGCTTCAGATACCATTTTATGAAATTTCCAAATGAGATACTAGGGTTAAGTAAAATAATTAACCCCAACCAAAAAGCCCTAGATAAATGGCCTGAAAGAGAATCAGAGTGTCTTTAGCATAAAATTCAGGACATTGAGATAGCACAAGAGTTTCAGCTTTGACGGTAGGAGGAATAGCTCTAAGATTGACAGGCATTGAATTAACATTTGGCGGCAACAACAACAAAGTGCCAACAGCAGGCCCCCATCTTCCCGTAATAATCCAGCTAAGAATTAAATTGTAGGGGATTTAGCGCAAAAGGACAACTACAGGATGCATTTAAAATAAAGATTAGACCAAGGGATAATTGATTTTACTGATTAAATCTTTTGGGAGGGCTCAACTCTTAAGAGTTGAAACAGTGAAAATTATTTAATATATATCAAAAATTGACTAAGCAATACCGCCTGGATCCTAGGCCCCCATTCCTTTCACATTATCAAGTGAGTATCTAGTCCAGGTTGCAAGGAACTCTTGAGTGACCAACTTCTGATGACCATGCTGATAAAAAAGTTCATATCTGGTGACCCTTAAATTACGTCAATTTATCAACATCAAATCATAGGGGGAATTGGATTTGACTGACAAACTGGAGCAGCTGTAACCCATTTTCAGTCAACTGTTTGATTCAAGTCCGTTAAATCAGTCAGTTTTATTAAAGGTTTTCTGGATTTCTGAGCTTTCCTACTCGGCCAAATAATCCCTGGCATTATGGAACTTACTGTGACAGAATGCTTCTATGGTTTGGGTTGGTGTGAGGGTATTCACTTTGACTTGGATAAACTTATAAGCCTGGGTAGAGGTGTTTATTTGTGCTAGGGAAACTGTAGGACCACTTTTCTTGGGCAAGCCTTGGTGAGATGGCCAGGTTCATGATAGTAGAAACACAGCCCTTTGTGGTAGTGACATTGTAACTCCTCAGGAGACATACCCTGTCTTCTGGGTGTCTGAGTACGGCTAGGGCAGTGCAAGGTGTGATGAATGCCTTCTTGGTTTAGGCTCAACCCTCTACACAGGAGGAGTAGCTTGTCCAGGCCAAGCATGGGAGGGTGGTGTTTGAGGAGTTCTTTCAGGGCAAGATACCCAGCAGTATAGGATGTCAGACAACTCATCCTCAATCTGGATTCTGGTCTTCAGTTTGAGGAACTCATCAGTGTAGGATTGTAGGGTGCAGGAACCCTGTTTGATGTCCATTAAATTGATGAGAGCGTGATGGTGGGTGTCTCAATTGTTGCCGGTGGTCATAAGCTTATTCTCAAATCTGGTGTAATCTAGGTAGAATTGAATGTCCTTAGTGGTGGCTGTTGCGCTTTTTGTATTACAGCTCCACAATTATTTAAGATTATAGGGCACAGGACATTTGCTCAAGTAAAGTCATATGTGAGGATATGAGTAGTATTGTATCAGAAGAGCCAGGATTGAATAGAACCATGATTATTGTCTGTCAATGGCTTCTGATTGCGCAGAAGCACTTAAGGACTAGGATAAAGGTCAACCAGATTAAAGACAAGTCAAGATTTTTTATTCATTGTAATTGATTGATTCTTCTTATACCTTCTACCAGGGTAGTCTCTGGGCTGCTAGAAATGTCTTATAGGGCATTCTAACACGCCCCTAGTTTGGGTAATTGATAATCTAGGTTTGGCGCTTATTGCACATCAACCAATAGAATATCTTCATCTTCACCCAGCACAGGTGATCCTTGCTGGCATGTAATAACTTAGTTACTTCAGGATCACTTCCTACTTCTCTGGCATACTCCAGACATAATGCTTATTAATATGATAAATATGGGAATTCAAGATAATGGGGAATCAAACCAAGCGCCTGGGCACTTGATGTAAAAGTAAAGTGGTGCCTGCTATATTTTCTAGGTGGTGCTTGCAATAATTGTCAGTTGGCGCTTGACGTAAAAGTAGTTCAGCGCTGCGGCGCCTAATCTAGTTGCTAGGCGGCGCCTGTGTCTTTTCTAAAGTGGCGCAGCAGCAAATCATGTATCATTTAGTGCCACAGTGGCGCTAATCATTGGCTAATCTAAGGTTCAGGTCAGCAGGCTACTGCTGATCCAATATGCATGTGATTTATAATACCAATTTATGTTATTTGTCAGCTGCAATTTCTATCTGCGAGCTCTGTCATAATTAGCATCATTGTATTTTATACTACTAATTTATGGATTAGGTTGCAGCAACCCCAATCTGTGAGCTCTGTCATAATTGGCATCTTGCTTGGTTGAAATTCCCAACAGCGGCTTTCCCAAACCAATCCAAGGCGTCACCAGAAAGCATGGAGGCTATGCCCAGGATCTTTTCTGTGTCATTGGAGTACAAGTTTGTGCTGGCTTGAAAATGCAGGCAGAGGACAGGCATGGGTCTATGGGCTTCTTCCAACGTTAGTTTGCCCATCTGTGGCATGTCCACCTTGGTCGTGGACTGGTTTACTATAACGTCCTGGACAGGAAAGTTTGGGGTATTTGTGTTCTCAATGCCAGGCGTGGCATCCTTGGGTTCTATGCTGCTTTGGGGTTGTATTGCTGAAGCAATTAAATCGGTAACTAGTTTGTAAGCATGGTAAGATGGAATCAATGAAAATAGCATACAAGTTGCCCCAAGAGTTAACAATATCTTGGGGCCCAGATTACCATGATTAAGATAGATTGCCATAATGTCAGGATCCATCCCATAGTAGGTTCCTGAGAACTTGCAGGCAGATGGCCCACAGGCCCAGAAGGAAGGGCCCACCACAGGATGGGGGTAACTTTTCAATTTAGGATAGTGATTTCCTGAGGATGGCCCAGGGTCCGCTGGTGGGCCCTGTAGAATCAATTAAGCCAGTGAGGGTGATATACATGACTCTGAATATATGGATAGAGGTGGACTCACTAGTAACAACATATTCTTGTGGGCAGTTGGGCTGCAGGGTCAAGGGAGGGGTAACAGGTATCAAATATTTGGGCAGGTAGTTATATTTGCCGCAAAATAGCAAAGCAGGCACAGTGATCCAAGTTACTTCACAACCAATAAGCTCTGTTTCTCTGATACAGGCTTATGGGTCATAAATTAAGATCTCCTATAAGGTAAACTCCAAATAATCTGGGTTTGAAGGATACTCTGTAAAATGTACTGGGCTGTATGGTGCTCCTGGGGAACAGTATAACTCAGGAAGTTGGTCTGTGTTTTCTTGGGCTTGGTGGGAAGCAGGGACAGACCTGGGAAGATTGAATTGAAAATGGTAAAGTTCTAAAAAGATGTAGGGTAAGACCTGCATGAACTAAAGGTTCATATCAATTTATTGTAAGAATGGAAATGAGCATCTTCCTGTCATTTCCTGGGTATAAGTATGCGTATCAAAACTGTGAAATTTTTTTCAAATTCTTGTGGGCCAGGTGGTAGCATTTACCAGGGGTTGGAAATCCTTGGTGACATCCTTTGTAGACAATTTATCATTGGCTGGGCTGGGATGGGGAATCTTGATTTCCTTCTTTGAGGCATGGAATTTGTCATCATTTGGCGGCCCTTGTTCTTGGGAAAATTTATGCAGTACTCCATTGGCAGTGGCCCAAGTTATTATGGGGATATTGCTTGGGTTAGCACTATCATTGGCTAGGCTAAGAGGATCCTTCAGAAGGCAGGGTTCAATCATAGAAGGCTCTCCACTGGTGGGGTTTGGAGGTTTCTCTAAAGTCAAATCTATTGTTGATTCAAGCCATAAAAAACGTGGGCGGCTGGGCCTGCAGGGTCCCGGGGTTTGAATCTCATAGTTGGGGTTTTTATTGCTGATTGATAGCAGGAATTTGTCACTCTTGATAATTTGGGACTCATTTGATTGGGTTTAATTATCTAGTTGAACCCCAGTGTTTCTTTGGGAAATTTCACTCAACAGTATTTGAAGCTTCAGTGGTGGCTAATCATCAACCCCTTATGGATCTGGGGGGTTATTCCTCACCACTTGGAGACCTCTTCATATTCCCCCGCTATTTCTGTCACATGTAGGAGATGCAGTAATTGTTAGTAGAATGAAGCAAGGTTTTTTATCTTCACAGAAGAGTAATACACAATCAGGAAGATATACCAAATAGCTCCAATTTCAAATTTTCAGACACTACATACATGAATAGATTATTGAATATATATAATAAGTTATGTGCATTCTATGAGTTGCTGTTGCAACTGAACAAATTATAGTCCAGCGTTTGAAATGGGGAAGACACCAGTCCAAGAGGGGGAAAGAGATTTGAAATAAGATAAAATCTTTATTGTGACAATGTGGGCTGTTATACTAGGAGGGGAAGCAACATAGCCATAAGGGGGCACAGTGGTGTGGTCCAAATAGGGGTTTAGGTTTCAAATATCTGGGCAAAAGAGTTTGGCTGGGATAGACTTTGCTCCTTATATTGGGATACTGTCCACATCTTGACATCTGAACTGAGGAAGGGAAGCTGTTAAATACATCATGAGGTAACTTGCTAAGCACCCCCTGTGAATTATGAGATACATTGTCAGAAGAGGTAGAAAACTTGGCTGCAACACTCAAGTTAGAGGAATATACTATTTGGCACCCACCTTAATTTTGACAGGCAGATTTCCGATAGGATGGCATCATGTTTAAAGTTTTAAAAATATAATTTTATTGGAAATGAGTGGGAAATGATGACATTCTATCAGAAATCCAGTTGTCAGAGTTGAAGGGGCACCCAAATTTCCAGAAAGGATCCAATCTGGCCACCCAGATAAAGGCCAAACCTGGAATCTGGTATGATCCTGTCCACCACTGTGATAGCGTTAACGCCGAATCCGATGAAGTCGAACAAATCTGTTGACGCTATTTGACCACCTTTAAAGTGGATTCACTTTAGATCAAATAAACTGTTCTTTACCCTTACTTTAATTTTGGGTTTTTCGTAGTTCACCACAACCTACATCTACAGCCATTGCATCAGCGATGTTTAATCGGTTGAGTTTATATATAGAAATTAAAATGGATTTTATTAGAACGATCCATTCTTATTAAATTTAAAAACATTTTGGCAATATAATGCTCAAGTTAGCCAGCTAAAGCTGGATGGGTTGGCGCGTGGTAAAACGACAATAAAACCTTGGGCAAATTTTGGTTGCAGTATCGAGCGGTCGATAAAATTATATCGAGCCTCAGGAAATATCTTGGGGGGTGTCTACTCAAATTAGCCAATCAGATTTGGTTGGGGGAAATGGTTGGATGTGAGATGATCTCCACTCATCGGCAGCCGAATGATAGCCTATAAAGGTTGGGTTGGGTTATTTTAAAAGAAATTCGACTCTTGGGCCTTTGCCCTACAGATGCCCTGGTTTTTTAATCGCAATGGAACTTTTAAAATTAGGGTTATATTAAACAGGCGGATGAATGTGGGAAGGGAGCGTTTATACTTGCTGGTCCAAGCAGGTGGATCAGATCCTGTTGTCCTGTAACTTGTGGCTCAGCAAGTGTAAGTTGGATTCTTTTCTTGTCGTTTCGATTAGGTCGGATTAAGGATGGGCTTGGTAGACATGTGATTTGGAGAGGGATGGCGAAGAACCCCTAGTTTTTGAGGCAGGGTCAATTTAATTCCATGGATGACAAATCAAATGCCTTTGATGAGGGGAAGCGTGGCTAAATGCGATGGACTTGGCTTGGTGATGTTGAAGAGCTGACTGGTTTGTCTGGCAAAGTGGATAATGTTTTGTTGTAGTGACTTTTGGTCCCCAGGGTAGCAGCAGGATGAATATGTTTTATTGTGATGATTGGTAGGTTTATGTACGCTGCTTACATGTTTTAGGTCCCAAGTCCCTTGTTTAAATCGCTTGCTAGTTGAGTACACTTGCAAGGCGACAAACTGAACTGGAGAAGGGTGGTTGGTGGTAAAAAGAATTATCCGCTCCTGAGACTTCTCTGGCGAGGGATTAAAGGTCCTCGTCTTTCACATCAAATATAGATGCTATATTAAAATTTATTTTTAATGGATTGACATCAATGACCACTACTGGGAATAATTAAACAAACATGCAATATGGAATTATAAAGGAGATCAGACAGTATCAGATGGGTTCAGCATGTTTTTTTAGAGTTTTAGGCTGCGCCGCTAGGATGGCACAAGTTTGGGGGCTGAGGAGGAAATTTGTAACATTTCAGAATGGTTTTGATCGCCAATTCCCAATCTGGGACAGGGAAATTAGGAATAAGGCAATTTGAAGTATCCTTGGTCGAGCCGCCAGATCCCACTATCTGATTGGCCAGAACCACGCCCAATTGAGCTGCGACATTATATAACCCATGGATCTTTTTAATGGCCAGGCATGCCTTCCAAGATTTACAAGTATTATCCCATCAAGGAGGGACGGCTTACATGTGTTGTGTGCAACTACCCCTACGCACTGGACGCTCCCCTCTCCACCTTAAAGAAACATATCCGCGTCAAGCACAACTTCAGCATTCGCAGACCCCCTCCTCCCACCAACTGACCACTCATGACTACTTGAAGCACTACAAGAGGATCGATATCCAATCTCTGCTGAATCCCGCCGTCTAATCCACATAATAAACATATCACTATGACCACACAGTATACTTTTGCATTTATCAATACATGATAGAAGCATTGTTCAGCAACAATAAGTAGTGTTAAAATGTCAATTTATAACAATGATGATCATATTATCTATTGAATTAATCCTCTTTTGACCTTGGAAACTTTGTATTCATATAATTCCTAAACTTAAATACAATTTCGATTCGATAAGGATTCCGAAGCCTGCTATTAGCCAAAGACGACGGAAATTATTGTCGAGTTAAGCGCCGGAATCAAACCAGTACAGGGTGGTTACAACTCCATCCTCCGAATCAACCCGAGTGAGAGGCGACCCCTAATTCAAGGCCAGATCTTGCCATGCCTCAGTCCGATTGGCCCCGACTTCCTTGCCAAGGGAACCAGCCCAGCCTAGGCATCTCCGCCGGCATCCGGCTAAACCTGCTGATACTCGGCCCTTTCCTTATCCATAACATTTGTCCTACCGTACCCATACAACATGCAAGCCTAGCCGTTGAGTCTGGCTATCCCATCCCCAAACCATCCTCCTAAAAGGAAACCCTACCCTCCTCCGAATCCAACTTCCACCGCCAAGAAGTTTCCCTACGTACGGGGTCACTCAATTCAAACCAACCCTACCCATCCACAACCCCTTGAAACTCACCCAAATAGCCCGTTAGGAACAAAAAATGATATTCTAGGTGGTTGACTCGTCCAAGGACAGATGTAAGGTTAGTTCAATCTATTTTATCAGATTTCTAGGCTGAGATTCCAAATTATTTCAGAGTCAACCTGTCTGTCACAATATCCTCAATTACTCCCTCTCAGTGTTGCAACTGAGATTACCTCCCCCACTAACGTATCTCACGATACACAGGGGGTGCTCATAGAGGATCCCCATAAGATATCTAACAGCATGGAGTACCCTGTGGCTAATGTTGAGTTACAGACAATTTCTCCTAAATAGGAGCGCTACCAATTTGATACACTGATCCCTCACCTCTGATATTCCTAACCCAAACTTTATTAAGAACCTGCCAAAGTGCCACCTCCTAGTGAACTTATGGCTTCCATGTATAGTAAATTAATTACACTATTCTAAAATAAACATCATCTCATTTCTATTATTGTCCTTTCTATTGGACTATTGTCTTCCTTAATCTAATTGTCAAAGCAGCAGGCTCAACCCGCCAGCAAGATTCTGAGTAATCAGGTTTGTGACCCGCAATCTGATTATCCAGTCACTCGAAGCTAAACTAGGAAGGCAACTCAAATTTCCAAATCCAACAACATGAACAAATGACGATCCCTTACGGGGGATACCTCGTTTTGGCGCTTGACTCATTACCAGGATCATGCCACCCCCTTCACCATCCCACTGTGTGATCAACACTATCATGTTCCTGTTATCCATGACTCAAAATAACTATATAATAATTATCTCTCAATAAAGAATAATATCTAGTTTTTAAATATTTGTCCCCTTGTAACTCTGCTAAAACAGCACAGTTACGGCATAATAATGAACTAAAGTTGGCTCAGTTGCAACATCAGGAAATTATTTCATCAAGCAATGGCTGGACCAACAAGTAAGACGGCCCTACAACATAGACTATGTTGGGATCAAATATTCAGGGTACAAGGATATCTTTATCTTCAAAGCCCCATGCCTGCCATGATCTATGTGGATATCATATGGCTTACATATTGTCAGGAATTCTTCCCCTGACTACCTGACTTTTATTGACAGCCTTGGGAAAGATATAGTGGCAAAGCAACACCAGAACAAAGATATTGAAGACACCCAGTCAAAAACACAACACAACATAGTCAACAATTATACGGTTTTTTGTAAAACTTTTGGGACCCGGATTCAAACCCAGGACGCTGAAAATGAATGGATCGTTAACACTGGGTCATCACAAAGCTTTGGTTTACCTTTTTATTATCAGTTGATTCAATAAATTTTTGCTTTCAAAAAGCCTTTTGAACTCAAAAACGTTAATAATCAAATGGTATACGTCACTTACCGCTCTGCGTATGATTGGCTGCTGGGAGCTTCCCAGACAATCCAGGACCCGCTTGCTTTGACTTTAGACATGGCTCCGTACTCTAGCATACTAGATCTTCTTATGATACACCACTTAACCAGCCTGATAATGCTAAAGTCTTTCTGGTGTCTCTGCTTGCATCAAGTCAATTTGATACTCATTAAGCTAAAATTAAGTTGTATTTAGACAGGTATTTTCAATGATTGTTTCAGGTAAATCATATTCATTTCCCAAACTCCTCTCAAAGATTCAGCCCTGTTTTAAAGCTATATAAGTTCCCAACTTTCCTTCATTCCAAATGTTCCAACAATAAAGAATATTCCACTTCTAGCTACTCCTCCATTTTTTGATAACACACCTTTTTGAAGCCATGAGAGGAATTCTTTTCCTATCCTGGTTTCTAGCCTACTTCTTGCCCAAGGTGTACGCCTTGGAAAATACAACTCCTACAACCAACTGGTATAATTCCTCCTCAGATGACGCCCACAAGAAGGAATCTCTAGCCCATGGATGGTTCAAATATCCTTCTGGACACTGGGGACGTAAATTCCACTATGGCCGTTTGTTTACTACCCCACCCACTGAACCTACTCTGGTTAGACCTTACGCCTCCTTTTACCTCTTGACATATTTGGTGGGTTACTATCTACTCGGACAATTCAGTTCTATGTTTGGAAGATTTGCTTACCTAGGACACCTTGGACATCTTGAAATGGTCACGGTTCTTGTTGGCTTGGTAATAGCAGGTTTGAATGTAGGGGCCTTGGCCCATCAGCTGGGAAGTTTATTCCCTGCCAAGTGGGTCCCTGACACATATACACTATTTAACACTCTTTTTATGATCCAAACAAAAACATAATTATCTAAAATATTTCCCTCATTTTGTATCTTATACTTCTCAGAAGTATATTCACACCAGCAATAGAAGAATTAAGCTAGCCATCCCTAATTTACCTGAGGAAGGAACCTCCAAATAAAAGATCTCAATAAATGGTACTTCATACCAACTGGAGAACCTATAAGAAATGATGTCCCTCCCCTAGGCTTTACCATCTTCTATGCTATTCTTATACCCATCAATAAGTTCAATCTTCTCACTGCTAGAGAAAATTTGAATAAAAATACAGAACATGAGACACCTGATATATCTCCTATAGTATTCCAGTGCTTCTGCTTCACAGAGATTGGTACTGCTGCTGGCCTACCCTGGAAAAATCCAACACTATGGATCCTGAACACTCAAACCAAGCTCACACAAGATGTTTATCCCTAAAGGCTCTGGGTAAGTGAAATCTCCCTCAGAGCCACAGGAATGGCTGATAAAATTTAGATCAATAATATCAAGCCAATCAACCCCAGAGTGCAAATTGGAACCTCTTCAAGCAGGCTTTTGATGACAGTTTTTACTCAAGGATACTGGCAAAATGATTGCAAGTAACTCAGGATGATTGGGATCATTGATGAGTATATTACCGCCTAAAAAGACATACATGATAGAGCACCCAGCCACATGATCTGAAGGATCCCTATACTAATATGGACTTCTATGATGGCCTAAAATTCTATTTCATGAGCCACTTTGAGATAAGCAGCTGCAATGACCTGCTGAAGACCTTTCTGGAAGAAAAGAATGTAATACAAAGAGCAGGCAGCCTACACCAGGCAGCAAAGCACAGGGAGAGTTTAACCCCCAGAAAGGATACTTGTCCCAGAAAGCAAGCCCCCTGAACCAATAACTTTGATCCCAGAGGAGGGACTTGCAGCGCTCAATTCAACAGCATGCAGATTACTATGAAGACCCCTGGCACAGAAAAAGAGCAGGGGAGTGCTTAAAAGGGATGATACCCCCTTCACAACAAGACTGGTACTGTCACAGTAGCTCCCGTAAAGCCAGGAATAAAATTTCCCAGTTGAAAAACAAGAAGATTCAGGAAATCATTGACAAAATTGATGGAATTAAAGGACTTGTATCAAACCGTCAATCAAAAGTGGGTTGTGGCAGCTATAAGGTCTAATCCATAACAGGTCAAGGTTTTAAATTACGGTGTGTAAAGCATTTGGATTAAGATTTAAGAGATATAGAAGGGTGGGGACGGTTTGTAACATAACTTTACAAAAACCTTCTAAAAGCTTATACTGGGTTATAAAAGGTGTAATGGAGTTTAAAAGCCTACATATAGGAGATAAAATAAGGTGTTTAATAAAGATCTATTTGTTACCAAGGAACATCAATGTTTGGATATCCATCATCTGCAAATTAGTGTCATAACTATGCTGTTTTAGCAGAGTTACATGGGGAAAAATATTTAGAAGATAGATAATAATCTTTATTGTGAGATAGTGATTATATAGATATTGTGAATTGATGGATAGCAGGAACATGATTGGTGATCACACGGCTGGATGGAAGAGGGGGTGGCTTAATCCTGCTAATGAGTCAAGCGCCAAATTGAGGTATCCACCGTGAAGGATCACCTGTTCATGTTGATGGATTTGGTAATCCAAGTTGACTTCCTAGTCTGGTTTTGAGTGACCGGGTAATTGGATTGCAGGTCACAAACCCGCTTGGTTGGAACCTTGCTGGTGGGTCAAGCCTGTGGTTTTGAAATTAGTGCATATAACTGTTAAATAATTCTTTAAACAAGAAAATGTGATACAACAAGCCTAGAGCTTTCTGTCTAACAACTTCTATGGTTTAAACCAAAAGATGTTTAAAATTGACTGATTCTGGTTAAATCTAAAAGTTAAGCTTAAATTTTTAAGATTGAAAAAAGTTAAAAATTAAAGAAAATTGAAGGGAAGAAATCACTTAGAATTTTGGCTTAAAGCCTACTCTTCTGAAGCCCTTTATTTATAGAAAAATTGGTGTTGCTGTTAGCAACAATAGGCAGGGGGAAAGAGACCCAAGAAGCAGGAAAAGTCTGAAAATACCAGGAGCAGATTTAAAAGAGGGAGTTAAAACAGGAAGCTCAGCATGAGCAATCTATAGATCTGCAATGAAAGAGAGGGGAAAGTGGGTGCTTACGCAACCTGAAGTGTGTAAGTTAACAAAAATCATAAAAAATATTTTTATTTAAAATAGGAATTATATTGGCTATTGAATAGCAAGCAAAAAAAGAAGACAAGGACAACCCAAAGCGCAAATCAAAAAGTATTTAAAAGTAATTGCTTTAAAGTAATAAAATATTAACTTTTAACTTAAATTTCTTTTAAAACAAGAAAATTTAAATCAGAAGAAAAATCTACAATTAAAAAGCCTTTCCTTTGGGGCAGGGCAGGGCATGACAGCAAACCCAGCTAAACAGCAGGATCCAATTATCTGTACCAAAATAACACTGATAAATAGACATAATCTGAGGGTCATTGTCACAAGTGGAAGTAATTTATTACTGATTCTCAATTCAGAACCCCATTCCTGGGATTTGAACCCCAAACCCCTACAGGTACCAGCCCGCAGGCCCTGCTGCCCGGCTGCCAGCGTTTTTCTGGACTAGAGTAAAGAACAGATTTGATCTCAGAGAAACCTCTGAAACCTACCTATGAGGAGCATTCCAGAATCAAACCTTGCCCTCTGAGATATCCTCTTATCCTAGCCAATAGAAGCACCAACCCAAGAAAAACCCATGTAATAACCCAAGTCACTGAAAATAGAGTGCTGCAGGAATTTCCACAAAAACAAAAAATGCCAAATGATGAAAAATCTAATGTCTTAAAGAAGGAAATTGAGATTACTTGTTCCAGCCCAGCCAATGACAAATTGTTTACTTTAGATACCACCAAAGATTTACAAACCCTGGTAAATACTACCACCTGGCCCAAAAAATTGTGCAAAAGTTTTCCCATGGCTGATGGGCATAATTATACTCTGGGGCTCCAGAAAGTTGCCCATTGCCATTTTCACAATATGGTTTATGAACCATTGGTTCACTCAGGTCATCACATACCTAATTTTAGCACTTTTTTATTTGCAGACTGATTTCTGTGGCTCTGTCCCCTTCACCAGCCAACCCTAAGAAACAGTGGACAAGTCACCCAAGTTATACTACCTACCAGGAGCACCCTTTGGCCTGGTACATTTACGGAATATCTCCCAAATCCTGCTTAATCTGAGTTTAAATTAGAAGAAATTCCAATTTATGGCTCCAAAGCCCATACCAGAGAACCTGAACTTATTGGACGTGAAGACATCTGGTACAACAAGCAGCCACTATCATTCCACAGCAAATACAATCACCTGCCCGCGTACTTAGTGCCCATGAATCCCCCCTGACCCCCCAGCCCAACTGCCCACAAGAAACAGTGGCTATCACTGAATCAGCCTCCACCTAACTTTTTGGCGTCTTTTATATAACACTCACTGGCCTGGTTGCTTCCATGGGGCCCACCAATATCCCATGGGCCTTGCTCAGAAAATCTCTCTCTTACATTGTAAAATTTAGCTCCCATTCTGTGGTGGGCCCTCCCCACTGGGCCTGCAAGCTGCCTGCCTGCCAGTTCTCCTGAACCTGCCACAGGCTGGGTCCCTGACAGCCATCCAATACAGCCTTGTTTATTGGAAAGGTCATAAAAATTTAATCATTCAAGGGTTTCTTGTTTGCTAGAATAGATATGTTTTGCAATGATGAGACAGGTTAGGAGCCATAGATTCAGGTGGTATTGCTGAGTTAATAATTTTGGTGCATACTGAAAAATTTCCCATTGTTCAACTCCTAAGAGTTGAGTCCTCCTAGATTTCTCAATAAGCCTAAAAACTTATCTATTTTATTTTAACATATATCAATGCATCCAGTAGTCAGCCTGCTCCAACTTATTCCTCACAATTTGATTTTAAATTTTATTAGTAACTGGAAGTTCTGGCCTTGTTCCAAGTTCTACTCCTTCCAGTCCTCCAAATGTTACTCCTATGCCTCCCAATGTTGGTGTCTTAAATGTGGAGATAGAAACTGAGAATATTGTTAACTCTCAGTGTCCAGAGTTTTATTCCAAAGACATGTTGTGTCACAGTAGTTTCCATAATGTCTGGTATTAACTGTTCTAATTGTGTCATAACTGTGCTGTTTTTGCAGAGTTACAAGGGGGAAAATATTTAGAAACTAGATAATATTCTTAATTGAGAGATAGGTATTATATAGTCATTATGAATCATGGATAACAGGAACATGATAATGTTGATCACACGGTGGGATGGTGAAGGGGGGTGGATTGATCCTGGTAATGAGTCAAGCGCCAAAACAAGGTATCCACCATAAGGGATCATTATTTGTTCATGTTGTTGGATTTGGAAATTCGAGTTGACTTCCTAGTCTGGCTCCAAGTGACTGGATAATTGGATTGTAGGTCACAAACCCGCTTACTTGGAACCTTGCTGGTGGGTTGAGCCTGCTGTTTTGACACCCCCCCAACTGAAGGTTGGCCTCCTCTGGGGGCAGGACATCAGGGAGGTCATCAGGAGCCTGGGCGCCATAATGGACTAACTGTTGTTCTGTGGCGGGCAGGACAGTATCCCGCTGTCTCTGTCTTGCCTTACATGGTCTCAGGCAATCATGGTGGAGGACCTTGTCCTGTTTACGTTTCCCGAGTCCTTGCACAAGGTAAGTGTTGTTTTTGTTTACCTGTAAGATGATTGCTGGGGCCACTTTCTTGGGTTGTAGTTTGCTCTTGTCAACATTCATGCCCCAAACTTTGTCCCTGACTTCATGTCTATTGCGGATGGGAATAAACGTCTTTTGTAAGTGTTCTTTTTCTTTGGCTGCTTGTTTGCTGTTGGCCTCTACTACTTGAGGATCTGAGCAGAGGGAACCTTGCTTGGAATTTCCAGCTTGCGTCCTGACAATGCTTGGATGATATCAGGCTGTGTGCCATATACTAATTCAAAAGGACTTTTCCTGGTGGATCTGTTCACACAAGTCTGGCATACAAGTAGTGCAGTTGGTAGCTGCTTATAACAGTCCTCAGGTCTCCTGGCAGTGAGCTTGGCCAAGGCTTGCACAAGGCTGCCATTTAGCTGTTCCACATGTCCATTGGCCTGAGGATGGTAAGGTGTTGTCACAGTGTGCTTGACCCCATTCTTTGGAGGTATACATTGGCATCTTCAGAGGTCAATTCTTTGCCTCTGTTGGTTATCAGGAGTTCTGGCTTTCCAAACTTGCTGATGATTTCCTTCCCTATGAATTGCCACACGTTGTTGCCAGTATGTGTTTTACTCCTTGTGCCACTGGCCATTGTGTGGCAAAGTCTATTGCGGTAATGATGTACTTTTTCTCATTATGCTTCCCTGGCATGGGACCCGCAATGTCTAGGGCCCACACCTTGAAGGGCAGTTGCATGCAAATAGGTAGTACTGATTTAGGTGGGGTTTTCTTTTTGCAAATTTCTCACATACTTTGCATTGATCCAAGACTTCCTGAACGTCTTGGTACAGGGTTGGCCACCATGCTTTGTGCTTAAGGAATTTGTAGAGTTTGAAAAATTTTGTTTGTCGTAGGTCTCTATGGTAACGTAGGATGGTGTCAACTCGCTGATGTGTGGGAACATAAGGGATGGTGATTCTGCCAGACATTTTTTAATGTAAGGTTCCATACACGTCTGCAAATAAGTGTTTGTTCTTAATGACTGTTTCCTTTGTTATGTCCGTAGTACCAGGGGGGAAACCCTTGTCCTTTGTCCAAAGTATCAAGAGGGGCCAGTCTGGGTTGATCTCATTATCTCCTCTTGTGGCTCAGATGTACAGGTGTGAGAGTGTGTCTGCCATGGCAAGTTCTGGAGCAGGCTTGTATTGTATGAGCATATTGAATCTCTCCAAGAGTTTCATCCAGCAGGCCTGTCAGCAGGATATGTTTTCTTGGGTTTTGAAATATATGAGTGACTTGTGGTCGGCCAACACTGTGAATTCTTCCTGTTGCTCTAGATAACAACACCATTTGACTAGGAAGTTTACAATGGCCAACAACTCTTTGTTGTGTATAGGGTATCAACACTTGCCGTCTGTCAGTTTTTGTGATTTGTAGGCTACAGGCAGGAAGTCACCATTATTATTTTTGATTTGTAGCACTCCCTCAATGGATGCGCCTGAGGCATCAGTTTCCATTTGGTACTCCCCATTGTGTTTGGTGTGCTGTAGGATAGGTGCTATTGTGAGCTTTTCCTTGAGGCACCTAAAGCAGAGGTCATGTTGGGGGTCCTTACAAACTTGAATTTGGCGCCTGTTATGGCGGACAGGGGTGCAGTCAGGATGCCACAGCCAGATATAAAATGCCATGTGTAGGCCACCATTCCTAGGAAAGTTCAGAGTTCCTATTTGCTTTGGGTGATGGCATTTTGCGGATGGCCTGTATCTTCTGACTGTTGGGCTTGATGCCGTCTTTTGAGACTATGTGTCCTAGGAAAGGCAGTTGCTTGCAGAAGAACTGGCATTTGAAGGGTTTGGCTAATAGCTTGTGTTGTGCCAGGGTAGCAAAGACTACCTCCAGGTCCTTGCGGTGCTGCTCTACCAAGGGGCTATAGACAATAATGTTTTCCAGATAGACCAAGGCGTGCTTGCCTATGTGGGAGGCAAACACCTCATTCATGAAGGTCACAAAGGTTGAGGGGGCGTTGGTCATGCCAAAATTGAGTATCACACATTTTTATGAGCCATACTTTATCTGGAAGGCCATTTTGGGGATTTCTTCCTCTTTAATACGGATCTGGTTGTAGCCTGCAGTTAAGTCAATCTTGGAGAAGACTGTGGTGTTGCCCAGGGCATCAAAAAGGTTCTCGAGGAGTGTTAGTGGGTAAAATGTTTTTGATGGTAACTTCATTTAGGACTTGGTAATCTGTGACCAGGCGCAGGGTGCCATCCTTCTTAGCCACAAATAATACGGCAGCCCCAAAGGGAGATTGTGAGGGACGGATGAGTCCTTTTTCCAAGGCCTCCTTAAGGTAGGAACATAAGGTGTTGTCTTCATTTGGGGTCAAGCAATAGATGGGTTGTGGTTTGGGTACAGTTTCCTTGAGTTGAATGGAATTTTGGATGTGTTTTTCCGGGGGTAACCTGGGTAACGTTTCTTTGAAGATTTCTGGGTGGCAGGCTACAATTTTGCAATCCTGAGGCATAGTGGTATCCTGGTGATATTTGAAATGTATGACCTTGTATTGACAGGAGTCCCAGTCAAAAGCCTTGATGTTCTCTCTTTTGTCCAGGGTCTCTGTAATTTGTACAAAGATGTGGTTGCATAGGAGTTGGTCCACTGAGTTGGGGTAGATCTGGTGGTTGACGCCTTTGCGTTTGATGGTCAATACCAAGGTTTCTCAGTCTATGTGAGGGTTGTTCTTTTGCAGCCAATCCAAACCCAGTACAATGTCAAACTTTGAAAAGCCAATGACAGGGCCTTGGATGGTGGATTGCAGGTTCTCAAGCATGACAGAAAAGGGGGTGGCTTCCCTTGTCACAGCAATGTGATGTTCATCAGCTAAAGCCACGTTTTTAATCCAAAAAGGATTAGTGGCTAGCTTGAACTTGTCTAAAAAGCTAATGTTGACTAAGGTTTGATCTGCGCCCAAGTCCAGGACTGCCAAGCCTGTGTAACTGAAAAAGCGGAAAGGGTAAGACATCAGTTTATTGGGGTGTCTGGCAATGGTGTAAAGCACCAGGTCCTCTGAAGGCACTTGGATCATTGTACACTGGTCCACATTCTCAGGTTGGTATTTGTCATTGGGCAAGTCAGGAGTTGTGCAGGGAGAGCTTGGCTTGCTTAATGCTTCCCACGGGCTTTTCCCTTGTCTTGGCTGGCCTGTGTTGCAGTGATATGGAAATTAGTATAGGTTGACTGGTCATTGTTCCTGTTTCCATGTCCATTTGAGCCTGCGGGTTTGTGGTTTGTACTATTGCTGTTGTTCCTAGGGGGTGGTTGGGTGGAGCGGCCAGCTGGGTGAGAGTCTTTGGGTCTCTCTTGTTTCCCAGTTTGTGCCTTGTAGAGAGTGTTGGACGTTTTCTCTGCTTTCTCTGATTTGCAATACAGGGTTTTTAAATTGGTCACTTGGTCCAAGTTCACGCGCCTGATTACGTGCAACTTGAGGGCATCATAGTACATGAGGTGTGTGACTGGGGTATCAAAAGCCATATCAGATGGTGCGCATAGGCAGAGTTCCTTGTAGGAACAGGTAGGCTCTTTCACGGTGCCTGTCTGGGTTAAGTTCTTTACTTGACGTATGATCATGAGTGCAGTGTCCTTTAGCACAAACCTTGTCAAGAAGTCCTGTTTGAACGTATCCCAGTCCTTCTCAGTATGTTCCTCATGTCACTTGTTACACCAGGTGCCAGCGTCATGAGTCAGTCAGATGGAGATCTCTGCAATCCAGAATTGTTGAGGACATTCCATCTGGGCCAGTTTGCTTTGGGCCAACTGTATCCATGCAGCGGCATTGTTGTTGCTTGCCCTGGCAAAGGACTCCAGGGCAGCGCTTTGAAGTCTTTGGGCTATGTAGGCTGGCGTGGTATTTTCATCAGTTGCACAGGGCATGGCAGAGGGTGCCTGGAAGAACCCTTGGGCAAACAGGGCATTGAATGCAGGAAGTGATATCACCATGTTCTGGTAGAGAACAAACCCATCAGGTATCTTGGTGCCAGGTGTGTACAGTGTCCAGTCCACTGGGAGGCCAGACATGATTCTATCAAGGATTTGTTGGCCGCGGCAAGTTTAGGTAACAAGTGGAATTTTACAAGATAAGGTAGGATGAAAAACCTACCTGTGCTATCAATTTTGTAACTGTGCTTTTTTAGAAGAGTTACAAGGGGAAAAATGTTTAGGAACTAGATAATAATCTTTATTGGGAGATACTGATTATATAGTTATTGTGAATCAATGGATAACAGGAACATAATTATGTTGGTCACACAGTTGGAAGGTGAAGAGGGTGGCTTGATCCTGGTAATGAGTCAAGCTCCAAAACAAGGTATCCACTGCAAGGGATCATCATCTGTTTGTGTTGTTGGATTTGGAAATCCAAGTCAACTTCCTAGTCTGGCTCCAAGTGACTGGGTAATTGGATTGCAGGTCACAAACCAACTTACTTGGAACTTTGTTGGCGGGTTGAGTCTGCTGTTTTGACATAATAAAATAATTTTATGTGATCATAAGTATTTTTAATACCAGATAAGTTTTTTTAGTTTAATCTTAAAATTCAAAAAGTGTTGACATGGCCACTTTTAGATTCTCACTTTTGAATTCTCATGTTTTCATTCCTACAGTCTTGCTTGCCACTGTTGCTGATGAAACCATCATAACCCTTGAAAAGATGTCCAGGGGGACAAGAGGAAGAAATGAGGCAACCCATTCCAACTGAAGAGGAAGATTCCTCAAAGGAGCAGGCAACAGTGAGCTCTATCCTAACCAATGGGTGGTCAACTCTGGAGAGGCTCAAGCCAAACTCTTCATAAAAGTCTTCAGAAGCTCCCCAAGGTTGCTACTTCCACCTTCCCCAGGCACCCCATTGTCACTTCAATAGATGTGAAGATTAGCACAAGCTTGTTAATATTGAGGGGGAAAGAGGCCAAACATGCCTTGAGCTGCTACGCTGCCCTGACTCAGGTAATGAAATAGTATGTAAGCCTTCTCTACAGCCACTGATGTGAAATCTCTATATCACTACTAACCAGGCAACTGTTGTTCCTTTGTTGAGTGTTTTTAGGTTCAATGGATTGGAGTATTCTGAGGTAAATGCATGATTAGAAAGGATGGTAAATCTTATAGGTGAAGCTTCTTTAATCAAGCTCAAGACGAGTTATCAGAATTCCTCTTATCTCAAAGGGCAGCCCAGCTAAGTTACCAAAAGGATCTGGGTCAATAAGTCCAAGCTCAAAAAAATAGGTATACATAAAGCCCAGTAGGCTATCTCTGCTTGCCTGCTCAAGGATGAGATGGAGAATAAGAATGGCCCCTAGTAGAAAAGAGCTGAAAAAAGTGCTAAGATATATTCCAGGCAGTTATCTTGAGCACCTGCAAGCTATATATTGGTTGCCCCCTTTACAGATATTTTATCCTTGGTCTAGATTTACTGTTCCTTGGCTACTTCTAGCTTGATTTGGATTTGGTCTTTCTTTTGTCAAGGGTCTGGATGTATGTCTATTTTGGCTATTGACATCACACCTAACATCCAGTCATTGCCCAATTTGGTGCCTTTCCAATATACCATTTGACATACTGGAAATGGCAACAAACCAATATCACATGACTGTGCAATTATCCATCAACTCAAAACCATCCCACACATGACCATCCTTATCTTTAATCCAACTTTAAATCCCCGCCACAGCTAAATCTATATAAGTCTAAAGTATTATCCAATAAAATATACTTCTTCTCTTCCTACTTTTATATTTGAAGCTTCCCCACAAGGCGCTCCTCATCACTGGTAGCACTACGGTTTTTGACCACACCAATAAAAGAGAAAATGACTGAACAGAACCTGCCCATCTTTGCCCACGTACTCAACCAGGCCACATCCCAGGAGACCTGGAAAGCATACTTCTGCGCCCACAACATTAACAAAGATATTCCTAGTGGATGCACCGTATTTGAAGGTCTGGTCATGCCCAAAGCATGAACCAAGATAATTCAATACAGTTGCTCTCTTCAACCACAAACAAACACACAATCACCTATCAAAAGTGAAGTTGCTAAAACCAAATACATTGGTATTGACAAGTTCTTTGGTAAAAACAAAGAAAACATCATCAACTGGCTAGACCACTCAGCTGCTAAACTCTGCGCCAGCTGCATCCCCCATGAGAAATGGGTCCAGGAAGCCAGCAAGCGCCTGTATAAGGCTGCAGCTAACTGGTTTGCCACCTAGATTGACTCACAAACTGATAACCAGCTTGACAACTGGGAAGATTTCAAAGCGGACATCACACACAATTTCTGCGTCACCAAATCCCTCCAAGACATTGCAATACAGCTCAGTGATCTTCCTCAGATGACCACTATTGCAGCTTATGCCAATGAATTCAAGGAAATACGTTGCAAAATCCAAAACCCAGCACAAGCTGATAACGTACATACCAGAGCCTCATTTATCAACAGAATAAAACCCTCTGTTGCTGCCCTTATCCGCCCAGAGGCTAATACCTCCATGCCTGCGCTCATTGCAGAAGCCAAGCACGCGGAAAAACGCGCAAATATGGAATATGCTGCACACAATGGCAATTGCTCTTCAAAAGGCAATGGCAGAGAAAACTCCAATGGCAATAAATGCCAAAATACCAACCATAACAACAGCAAATCCAATTGTAACAATGGCAATTGTAGCCAAAGCGCAAACTGCTCCTGTCCCAAGAAAGAGGACACCGCCAAAGTTAACAATGCCAAAATAGCAACCCGCTACAAATATGACCCCATATTCTCTGACCTTGAAGGTTTCCAAACAGAGGAACAGGGAAAAGAGGAGGGGGAACAAGCTTAAGTGCCCCTGTCTCCCCCCAACACAACAAGAAGAAGTACCAAGGCACAAACTTTTCTGCTTGCATCCCCTGTGTCCTACAATCCTCCATTTTTATGAACATAAAAATTAAAGATTGCTCACAACTTCTTGTCTATCCATGCACTTAAAAATTACATATACATGAAATTTTATTCAACTCTGGTGCACAACACACTATGATTAGCAAAACTTTTGTAACCAAGTACAAAATACCAGTTGTCAAATCCAACTTCAAATACACCAGAATGGCAGAAAAATCAAAAGTTCTACTCAAAGGCAAAACAACTCCCTTCAGAATTGACCTCCAAGGCATACAAACGTTCATCAAAGAAATTGCCATGAACAATATAAACTACAACATTGTAGCAGGCATAGACTGGTTCACCCGATGAACCCCAGCGTATGTTGGAAAACAAAAACTATGACCATAAAACACAATGGAGTCAATTTCAAAATTCTCAAAGAACCCAAAAACCTAATTCTAAGAGATACAGTATTTGTATAAGTCATAAATCAAGATGACTCTGAACATCTAACCAAAGACAGTACCCTCCACATAATGAGTTACTCCAAATTTAATAATATAAAAACACAAAAGATCCAATGCCCAGAACTTGCGGCACTCCTAAATGAATACACTCATGTATTCAAGGAAGAACTCACAGAGTTACCCCCCAAACGAGAGGTCAAACATGGCATCAACTTATTCAAAGCCATGCCCAAACCTGCACCCCTCTACAGACTCTCCCCCATGGAGACCCAAAAACTTAAAGCCCACATTGAGGACAATCTAGCCAAAGGATTTATTTGTCCGTCTGAATCCCTGTGGGGGGCAGCAGTTTTCTTCATAAAGAAGAAAGGATCCCTTTGCCTAGTTACTGACTACAGAGCAAAAGCAAGTACAGTAAAGAATAAATAACCACTTCCTTCATAGAAGACCTATTTGCAAGGCTCTCCAAAGCAAAAATTTTCTCAAAAATTGACCTCACATCTGGTTATAACCAATTTGAAGTCAAAGAGAAGGACATACCAAAAACCGCGTTCTGCACGCAATTTGGGTCGTTTGAATGTAAAGTAATGAACTTTGGGCTGACCAACGCTCCCGCAACGTTTGTCACCATGATAAACCAAGCACTAAACGGTCTCTCAAACACATTATGTTACCTTGACAACATCATCATATTTTCAAAAACAAAAGAGGAACACCTCACACATGTCTGCAAGACACTCAATTGACTCGCAAAGCACAAACTATACACTAAGCCTAGTAAGTGCCAATTTATGGAAAAAGAACTCTTGTTCTTGGGCCACATTGTCTCTGACACTGGCAACAAAGCAGACCCAGATAAAATAAAAGCCATAAATAGCATGCAACACCCCACCTCTGTTAAATAAGTTAGATGCTTTCTTTGAATGAAATAGCTTACCTAAGGAAATACATCAAAAACTGCAAAACTAACCACACCAATCAATGAACTAACCAAGGGTAATGAAGAAAAGAAATTCATCTGGAAACCAGAATGTGATAAGAATTTTCAACTACTTAAAAAAGCTCTGATTGAAGCACCAATCTTGCAATACCCTAATAACAATGGGTGCTACAAGTTTGAGCCAGATACCAGTGACACTGCCATTGGCGCAGTCCTATGCATCTTCCAGCCAGGGCAGCAAGATTTCCTGCCAGTATGTTACAAAAGCAGAAAATTAACAAACACTGAGCAGAGATACCCAATACATGATAAAGAATTGCTAGCAATATATCACACATTCAAGAAATGGAGATTTTACCTCAAAGGACACTTAAACGTCCAAGTGCTAACTGACCACAAATCCTTAATCTATTTCAAAACTCAGAACGCACTTGTGCAGCGCCAAGCCAAATGGATGTCCTTGCTGGAACAGCTTAAACTGGACATCCAATATAAAAAGGGGGCAGAGCTGGTCACGGCTGATGCTCTCTCTAGGCTATGCCAGCCAAGAGAGGATCACCCTGACCACCTGGACCCTGACTGGCCCAACCTATACAACACTGAGTACAAGACAAAAGGAAAGGATCCCTCCACACATCAACTAACCCATGATATTCTAGTAAGGAATGAAAAAAATTTCCACATATCAAATGGCACAGTATACCAAATCATCAAAGAAAAACACATTCCATACATCCCACTTGCACAAAGAGTTGACACTATACTAAGACACCGTTGTCTGCTAGAACAGCACAAAGGCTAACGACCTATATCTCACATTAAAAGAGATAGTATGATGGCCCAACTTGAAGCAAGACATAATTGATTTTCTAAAAAAGTGTATAGTATGTGAAAAATACGCCAGCACCAAGGCACCACAGCCAACAGTTAACCCATTACCTGACCCTGAACCATTTAAGGTTTGGGAACTGAAAGTATTGGGACCCTTCCCAGAAACCAAAACAAATCAACATTTCCTAATTGTAGCCATCAACTTTACCACATGTTGGCCCATTTGCTGGGCAACAAAAGATCACAAGGCAGAAACAATAAATTGATTCATCAATAAAGCAATCATAGCAGACTATGGCACTCCAGACTACATCATAACAGATGGAGCAAAAGAGCTAACAGGCCATGTAGCAAATAACAATCTAAAAACAAAAAACATCAAAAACTCCACAACCTTGCCCTACAGGCCAGAGGCCAACGGCAGAGTTGAACGCCTTAACAGCAGCCTTATCAGAACCCTGGAGAAAGTAATGGATGGCAAAGCCAAAGTCACACATGCCGCTATACATGAAACATGCATTACTAGTATCCCGGGTTTGTACCAATCAAGGGACAGGCTACTCACTGTTTGAACTAACATACAGGTACAAGCCAGAATTAGTAACCTGCAATAACCAACCATATATAAAGATCCCCCAGGGAATCTTCCCACAGTAGAACAGAAACCAGATCTACAACACATACGCCTTAAAGCCAAACTGGCTGAAATAAAGAGAATCAAAACTCAAAAGGTAACCTCAACAGAGGACCCACTGCCCTGTCTGGGTCCTAGCCGGGAACAGAAAGAAACTAGACTCAGTACACAGGGGACCAGGAAGAATCATCAGATACCAACCAGACAGGAACATCTACCTGGTTAAGTTCCAGGGTGCCAAAGAGCCCATCACCAAAAAGTACCACAGATCTTGCCTCCGCCCTAGCAAAGGAGAACACTTGACCCAGTTGGTGCCCACTAGTAAACAACTCCAGGAACATCAGGCGGCAGCCGTCAAGACAAAGCCCCCTCCTGATGTACCCAAGTAACCCCTTAAGGGAGGGGTGTGTCAAGGGTCTGGATGTACAAGTATTCTGGCTATTGCCATCACACTTAACATCCAGTCATTGCCCAATTTGGTGCCTTTCTAATATACCATTTGACATACCAGAAATGGCAACAAACCAATATCACATGACTGGCCAGGTATCCAATGACTCAAACCCATCCAGCACATGACCAGCCCCTGGGTTTGGTCCAACTAATATCCCCACCATAGCTAAATCTATATAAGTCTAAAGTATCATCCAATAAAATATACTTCTTCTCTTCCTACTTTTATATTTGAAGCTTCCCCAAAAGGCGCTCCTTATCACTTGGATCTGTATCTTTCATATACTTAGGATATAGATTATAGTTTGATATAATGTAGAAGAAACATGGCTCCTCACTATCTCAGCTTTAGAGCTTTGCCTGCTATAATTGCCACTAATCAATCACATTCTTTAAAGATTTAGAATCCTGAGGCCTTTCAGTTACCTATGGATTGTTATACATCATGTTTATAATTTGATACATTTTTTCTTGGATGTAAGTTTATGTCAAGATAGTGTTATCCTCAGCAGGATTTTTTTAAATTTACCCCCCCTCTGGCCTTGGACTAAACAATCTTTCTCTGTCAAACTAAGAAACCCCCAAATTCCTGCCAAACCCCTCCATTCTGTTTGGGGATTTGGCACACATTGTGGATAAGAGATTTTTATTGGCATACCCATCTGATCCTCCAGCCTCTGCTGCCTCTCCCTGGGAGTAAACACTGATAAGTTTGGACTATTTGCTAGCCTGATGTCACCTGCTTTTAAAAACAATCAAGGAAAACTAATAAAAAGGCCATATCAATGTTCACAAACTTAAATTTATCTGGAGGAAATGTGATCTAAAACCCACTCAAGGGAGATAGCCAATCATAAGGCAAGATTTAAATTAATGAGAAAACTTTCATTTCCTCTGAACCTGCTCTGCAAAAGTTCTTCCTCAACCAATTAGATGACATGGATATGCCAGGTGACTGTTCAAACCTTGATCTTATCCCTTAAACCAAGCAAGGGGACTTTTAGTCCCCTGCTTGCTCATTCTCTATTCTGTAGTAAACTTATATTTTTTCAACCTGTTTTAATTTTTGGGACTCTTTTAGAGACCTCTATTTTAATAGTTAGTAAGATACTTTTTTATTACCTTTACATTCTCCCTATTGCTCTTGGCTGGCTTCACAAAGCTTCTAGAGTTAATGTTAGCATATATTTGTTTGTATACTTACACATGATTTTAAAAGCTGCATTCAAACTTGAACTATAAGCCAAAAGTTAGTATAAATCATACTATAATCCTTATTTTATCTTGTTTTTGCTCTCTTTTGAACCTGTCTTTGTTTATATTGACAGTAAAGCCTTCTATGGCTATCCGCCAAAATATCTTTAAGCCTAGAAGCAACAGTTAAAGTATTTTTCTCTACAGCTACCCCAGAAAACTCAAAAACTACTGTTTGAGACATGAAAATCTCCCCTTTGGCTCTCAAACCTTTCAGATATTCATTAAATGTTGTTCCCTTTCCTCAAGTTTTTGTGTTTTCCCTGGACCCTGTTTTACTTTTTATATGGTCTACTTCTCCTGATATTTGGGGACGCCTCTCCTCATCTGCCCATCTTGAGAATGAGAACCCTTCTAGGATTTTGTACCTTCTTGGTTCTTTATTAGCAAGGGCCAATGAACTGCTTTACACTGGGGAGATCTTGGTCAGAAGTCTTACCTGCAATGACATCAACTTGTACTCCCTGGATCTTAGTACACTGGTCCCCCAGTTGTAAAAACTGCTGTGGTTTTTCTCCTTCATTGAAAGAGGAAAAGTCTGTCCCTCAGGAGCCACCTATTGTCCTGGAATACACATCTACACGTACTTCCTTGCTGATTACAGGACTTGCATTGATGGGGCTGAATGCCTACTTCCCTCAGCTGTCTCCTGTGATCTCTTGTTGATCCCCTTTTAGAGAGGCTGTCTCAGTGATTCACTGGGCAGCATCCGGGTGGTTTGTCTCCCAGGATGAAAGCCAAACTTAGTTAGTTTAGCCCCCCTCTCTCACACCTTTGATCAAGGTGCTGGATCTGCTACCTCTTTAATAAATTGTGATTCAAGATGCTGCCTTTAAGATCCAATGCCCTACCCTGATTTTCAGCTCCAAATGAGGGTATAAACTAATTAATGGTAAATGGTCAAAATTTTATAGGGTGAGGGTGTTTCTGTTATGAAATTAGGTTTAGGCTTAAAAGGTGCTGCTGGGGCCAGCCTTACATTTAGAACCTGCTTTTTTAGTTTAGGTTCTTGTCAGTAACCTTACATACAGCCTACCTATTGATTTGATGCTTGGTAAGAAGAGTTATTGGTAGGGGTCATGTGGGGTTCCTGTTCACCAGTCCCCATTGTGTGTCCTGGGTCATAGCCAGGGACCAGCTGGAAGGAATTGACATTCCCTAGTAGAGGTAGATGGCTAGCTTGAAGTTTATACTTGGCTTGCATTACTTTAAACTCTTTTAATACTTTCCCTATCACTAGGCAGGCATCCCCACCATTCACTTGTACTTCAGCTGGTGCTAGTCCCTCTGTGGGCCTGTAAAAATATTTTAGCAACTTATTAAACTCATTATCAATAAATTTAGTTCCCTTATCTGTCATCTCAAGGTGTCTAGTTAATCTTTCCCACTTCTCCTGGGAATTTTTACTAGTGGCAAACCTTCAATAGCTTTGGCATTAGATTTTTTCCTCCCCTTAGATAGGGTAGAAGATGTTGAAAACTCACTCATATGGACTATCTGTACTACTTGGAAATTTGGGCAGGGGTCAAAATGAGCTTTTGTTTGATTTCAGAAGGAAGATTCCATTATAAATCTTCTGGTATATGGCCCAGGGGTATAAGAAACAATAGGGGTTTGTCAATACTTAGAGTCCTTTAACAAATCCTTGGACTCCTTGTGTTTGGTCTTTGGTTCCTGCACCTTAGTCTTGGACTCCCTCTCCTTTATCCTTGTCCTCAGTTCTCTTCTCTGTCTTTGTGGCCTTTGTAATCCACTGTTTTCAATCCCTGATATGCTCATACTGCTTTCCTTTTTATAGCTCCTTGTCTCCGTCCTTTCTCCTTCTCAGAATTATGGGTTCATCAGGCCTAAACTATCTAGTTTTTTCTGCTCTGTAATATATTAAACTTTTTTTACTTACTTTAGTCAATTGAAAACCATCTTTTTCCTGTCCATTCCCTCATTTTTTAGGCTTAAACTCTTCAGTTTAACCACTGAAAACGTTAATCAAATAGGCTTTGACCTGCAGCCAATCACACATCTGTATTGAGCGAGTTTTCCAAAAAGTTTGCCCAAATGGCTTGCTCTTGACCCTGGTTTAAACCTGGCATCATCTTGCTCCGGATAAACACTTGCTCTGTGTTTCAAACAGTTTTGCTGTGATTCCTACCACCTTTCTATGGGCAAACTTGAGCGCTTCCACCTATGTTTTACTTAAGAGTTTTTTGAACCATAATTTCTTTAATGTTTCTTCATATTTCCCTGTGTTGTTTTCCCTTCTTGACAGTTTGAAAACGCCTGCTGCTAGCTTCTTGCTCCTTTTGATGGAACAGAAAAACTCCTGCCTTTGCCCTCAGAGTTTCCCTGTTCTATTTCTGTCTGCTCTGGTTTCTTCTGACTCAACTAACTTCTCATAAATTCACAGTTTAATTTTATGTCAACAGTTTCTTTCTTTTTTTCTCAACTTTTAATTATCTTTCTTAATATTTTTAACATTTCTTTTTAAATTCTTTTCCTTAATTTATTTTCTTAATTCTTTCTTTCCATCCAATCCTATCTTCAACAGTCCAAGTTAATTTCTTCTGCTCCTTTTTCTGCCTCTGCTAGTCCTTCTCAGTCATCTTCCATTCCTTCTTCCAGTCCTTATCTATGATCTCCCAGTTCCTCAGCTAGTTCTGCTCTATGACTCTCAGTCCTTGTTACGGAAGTAACAGTATCAATGCCCCAGGCGGAAATCAAACCTGTGCCATGCCGCCAGGTGGGGGAGCAGGTAGCAGGAGCTTGCCTGCACCTAGTTTTGCTTTGAAAAGCAAATAATCAGGTACAGGAACTACTCCTGCTCTGACAGTAGCTGCAGGGCCTTTCCTGGGCCCCAAAAGCTATGGCCAAGCCTTGGTGGGTTTGGATGGGCCTGAGCAGACTAATTTTAGCTGTCCAGAGCTCCCAGTTCAAGTCCAGCCTACATTTAGTGATTTGGGGTTCCCAATTGGGAACCCTTTTTTTAATCAAGTTATTTTACCTCAGTAATGCCTGTCAAGCCAGTCCCAGAATGGTGATCAAATTGAGAAAACCCCCATGACACCTGCAGCCAAACCTGTCAGAACCAATAACCAGCCAGGAAAAGATAGGCCACCAGCAAGCCAAGCAACTGTTCCTGAAGACCCCAAAATGATGATGAATCAGAAAATCAATCAGAAGAATTTGAGATGCCAAGCCTTGCCACCCAGATAGCACCAGTAGAATTCTCAGAGGCACCTGTATCTGAATGATTATATAAGCCAGGGGCATCAGAAAGATTATGTATTGTCATTCTTACCAAATAAAGTTATGAACCTTTGGTTCACCAATCTGATTACTTAAAGATTTTTGATACTCTTCCATCTGCAATCACCTAAGTACCAGTGCCTATCCTCAGGGATTGATAGTCAGATGCCAGATGACAAAATCAAAGCCTTTGACTAATATTGCCCTTCTGACGCTCTGTTTGATCCTGTGTGCTTCACTGAGTACCCTCATAATCTTTTTTAAGAACCCTGTATCTTGGAAGACTTGAAGTGGTACACTTGCCCAGATACTCCCAAGGATCCATATCAAACAATCTTTGACAGAAGAGAAATCACTATATACCCTTTGATCTTCAAAGAGAAATACAATAATTCTGCTGCCTATCTGGTCCTCATGGAACCACCCCCCAAAACCCAAGCCAACCATCTCAAACCCACCAACTTCTGATGCCACTGGCCATAGTAGTCAATTTCTGGGAGTGCTATACCTGGCACACACAGGATTGATTGACTCTGCCTTACCAGCGGCAAGACCCTGGGCTGTGGCTGGGAAGGCCCTTTCCTACCTGGTAAAGGTAGGCTTCATCATCTGATGGGCCATTCCAGTACCTGCATCACCTCCTCCCTCACCTGAAGAAGCATCACAGTACTCCTGGTATCCTGACAATCCTTCAGCTATCTCTTCTCTTTGAACCATAAAGGTTATGTCATTATCTGCAGTCCCCATTACTAACACCTCAGACTCAGGCAATAAGCCTACAAGTGAATTAGCGTTTGAATGAGCCCCCATAAGTGACCACCACTTCAGGCCATCAACCAAAAATAATCCTCATGTCTGTGCAGTTTTTTAATTGCCCAAGTAGTTAGTTTGAGCTTTCAGTTGAAAAGCAACCAATTTTATTTCTCAGAGACCTGTTAATTGCCAAGTTTTGCAGCTTCTTCCTCAAGCAGCTACCTTGATAACATCCTTGGTTATATCCATGACTACAGTGGCTTCAAGACCTCCTCAAAGCCTCCAGGAAGAGACAGACAAGGAAATCTTACCCATCTATTAGATAAAGTTCCCCACTTTCAGACCCCCTGCAAGTGTTCAAAGGATCTTAAAGCTACCTCAGCTCATTCTTTCCTAGTAGCCCTTTGTTACCTACTAGGTTGCATCACCCTCCAGCTCTAGTAGCCACCAGCTACCTACTAGACTGGGGCACTATCATTTCCCAGCAGCCATAAGTTACCTACTGGGTTTGGATTTCATCCTTTCCTAGCAGCTTTTTGTTACCTAATAGACTGGAACACTCTCCACCTCTAGTAGCCACCAGTTTCCTACTAGGCATTTACTTGTCTTAAGCCACTATCCTTCTCCAACTTCAAGCATAGAGTCTTTATTGTGGCCAAATCAGCCCTCACCTGCAAAACTGCCTCCATGTGAATCATCACACTTATCTTATTATTCTTATTCTTTTCCTTTCCATTGAACTGTTGCTTCCCCAATCAAATACTGAACTATCATAGGTTCAGTTGCAACAGTGGTAGGTTTACAACCTACCTAAAAGAAAATCCCCCCAATAAAGGACAGATTACAGGCCATATGTCTACTCCATACCAAGAAACCTTCCTCCCTATTTCTGATGGGGACATTCCCAAGGGATACATTATATATCAAGACCAGTTGGTACTCACAAGCATCTATAAATGCCCCTGCCTGAGACAATGTGATTCCAGTATCACCCTGCCACAGTTGGACCTATCTCAATGTATGCTGAACCTACAACTGGAGTCCTTTGCAGGTGGTGTGGAGGAGGTTAAATTATCAGTTGGCTTCACTCCACAGAAACCTTCCTCTGTATTTTCTAAGTACCAGAACCCATGTGGGTTACCACCACATATTGGCGCCTCACAGGGCCCGCTGAAGTATGCTTCACTAACTGGGCCAGTCAGGAACATGAAGTTACTTGGGAAACCTTTAGAGACGCCAACTGTCACGGTAAGTTCCATAATGCTGGGTATTGTCTGTCCAAGTAAGAAGGCACGGAAGGCTGGGAAACCTGTATCAAAATTAACCAAGTTAACGGATTTAAACCAAACAGTCAATCAAAAATGAGTCACAGCTGCTCCAGTATCTCATCTGAAACCAGCTCCCCCTTGCAAACTGACATTGATAAATTGACGTAATATGAGGGTCACCCAATATAAGCTCATTAATCAGCATGGTTGTCAGAAACTGGTCACACAAGGGTTTTTTGCAACCTGAACTAGATACTTACTTGAAGATGCCAAAGGAATAGGAGATCAAGACTTAGGTGGTATTGCTTAGTCAATTTTTCTGATATATATTGAATAATTTTCCCTGTTTCAACTCTAAGAGTTGAGTCCTTCTAAATTTACCCAATAAAAATCAATTATCCCAAGTTCTAATTTTAAATTTTAAAAATGCATCCTGTGCTTGGGTTGTTGCGGTATATCCTGTACAATCTGATTCTGAACAGAATCATTTCAGGAAGATGGGGCCCAGCATCTGGAACTTTGTTGTTGGCGCCAATAAATGTTAATTTCATGCCAGCTGATTTTGTAGCTCCTCCCCCTATTCTGGAAAATGAAAATTGTGTCACTTCTCAATGCCCAGAATTCTACGCTGAAGATGCATTGATGCTTTCCCAGGTCATTTATCTTGGTTTACTCTGGTTAGGATTGATTGTTCTGCTTAATCCTGGAGTTTCAATTGGAAATTTCACAAAAAGATATTTAAAGCTGTGTTGGTGGTTAATCATCAATTCTATTTGGATTTGGGTGGTAATTCCCCATCATTTAGAAACGGCTTCATATTATCTAGTAATTTCCGTCACAACAACAGGTCCCGCTATACAAATTTTTTTCCCATTGTAGTAGGGACCCCTCTATTTTCTATCAAACAAACAGGAAGTGTCCTTTAGTACCTCACTGCCTGGTAGCAAGCACTTTCTGCCGCCCCCTTAGTCATCACCAACAGAAATGCAATATAACTCACCCTCATCATCAATGGGTTTAAACCCCATATATGTAAATAGGTGCCCGTAGGGCACTGCATCTCCATCAATCAATGCTATAAGGCCATTGTGGAAGCTGAAAGTCAGGTCTCAATGGGATTCCAAAGATCCAACAATGCACTCTCAATCTTGTCCTGCACCTGGCAGTGCCCACAACTAAGTAGGGCACTGCCAATCTTGTCAGCAAGAAAATGGGACCAAATGCCCTTGTGGGAGGGAGCTCCAACTAGCCCAGATTGAAGACTTGGGAAAAGCCTGGGGGTTGTAGACACAAGAGGTTCTGCAACCCTGCTTGACCCACACTCCCAATCCCTCCTTGCCAATAATCCCTTCAACTACAATGAACACAAGGTAGAGACCCTGGACGTGTTCCAAGTTCATAGTGACAACCCTGTCCTCCAAGCCAGTTATTCCTCCAATAAAATTACCAGCTTGACCTACCCCTTTGTTTCTGTGGGTACACCCACATACTTTTGGTGGATAATGGGGCTGATCACACCATGGTTGAACAGGAATTTGTGGATTCCCAGCAATTAGACCAAGTTTCCAGTTGTTTTAAAGTAGTATGTGTGGCCAACTCCTGCAGAGTGACAATTACCCATAAGACAGTACCATTCTCTGAAAGAATGAGGAACATCCAAGTTAAGCTCTCTGGGCCAATAATTACAGGCCTCAGCCACAATATTATTGCCTTCCTTAACTGGCTCCAACATAAACAACTATACATTGACTTGGACATCTCTGTAATCACACTCAACAGGAATAAGATAGGCTTCCAAATATACCCCATTGAAATGAACAAGATACTACATGACACTGTGTTTGTTTGGCTTAAGGACAGGTACCTATGATTTCAAAGGGGGAAGCTGAAATTAAACCAGTGTTAAGTGGAAGTAATCTGCTCAGAACTCATTACCCCTACCCCCTTGGTCACACCACCTCTAAAAGCACTAGTGTCACTTCTTGAGGAATACAAGGACGTCTTTAGTAAAACTCTAGATCAATTGACCCCTCCAAGAGAGATACAAAATGCTGTCCAGTTACAAGGGTTGCTGCCAAAGGCATGCCTCCTCTATTGCTTAACGCCCAAGGAAGACAAGACTCTTTATCAATACCTTGTGAACGCGCTCAATAAGGGCTTCATCTGCCCCTCTCTCTCATCATATGGGGCCACTGTCTTCTTTGTAGCCAAGAAAGATGGGTCCCTTTGTCTGGTAACCAACTACTGCGCCTTAAACAGGGTAACAGTCAAGAACAAGTACCCCCTGCCGCTTATCAACAGCCTTTTTGATATGCTTGTGGGTGCAAAGTTATTTAGTAAGATCAATCTCATCCCAGGGTACAACCAGGTCCACATTGCTCCAGGGGACAAGGCAAAAACTGCCTTCCACACACTCTATAGATTGTCTGAGTGTTGTGTCATGAACTTTGGAATGACCAACACCTCCTCCACCTTTGCTATGTTGATGAACAAAGCATCTGAGGATTTGATTGGAAAATGTGTTGATGTGTACCTTGACAACATTATTGTCTTCAGTCAAGATCAGACCACGCACCTCTAACAGCTCTGTGCTGTCCTTGACACCCTTCAGAAAAACCAGTTGAAGAATAAGCCTTCCAAATGTGAATTCCTCAAGTCAGAGCTCTTTCTCCTTGGGCACACCATCTCTGCCCAAGGGATAAAGCCTGACCCTGCCAAAATCAAGGCAATCACCAGCATGTTACCTCCCACCAATGTCAGTCAGGTGTGTACCTTCCTGGGCATGGTTGCCTACATGTGCAAGTTTATCCCCAACTGCAAATAATTAATTGCACCCCCCACTGAGCTCTTAAACACAAAACAACACTTCCACTGGACACCTGCCAGAGACCAAGCCTTTGAGACATTGAAGCAAAGAATTACAACTGCGCCTGTATTACAATTCCCCAATTGGAACTGCCAGTACAAACTTGAGATTGATGCCTCTGACAGGGTCATAGGGGGCGTGCTACGGGGGGGGGGACTGATGAAGATGCCTTCCTTTCTGAGGCTTACAAATCCAGAAAGATCACTGACTCAGAGCAACGCTACCCCATACATGACAAGGAGTTAGCAGCAATTGTTCACTGCATCAAGAAATGGTGTTGCTACCTGGAAGGGGCCATATTTTTATCCTGGGCCCTGGCAGACCACAAGTCTGTTCAGTACTTCAATACCCAGTCACACTTGACTCATCATCAGGCAGCATAGGTCAAAACTCTGCCCCTTTACCATTTGAGCATCAAATACAAATCTGGGAAGGAGCTGGTCACAGCAGAGGCTCTCTCCAGACTCTATGTAGCGCCCATCACGGAAGATTTTGGCTTGAAAACAGACTGTCCCATGCTCTACCTGCGGCCTGAGCCACCTGTTACAAAGGCCTCAGCTCTGTGACTATTTCCAAACTGAAGGACAATGAAAGCCAGTTCACCACTGAGCTGGCAACGTCTGCCATTGGGCAGAGATAGATGAAAAGACACTTTACATTCTCACCACACAACAAGGAGATACCATACTGCATTACCACCATAAATTAGGACATATCATAGGGCGTAACCTCTTCAAACCTGTGAAGAGTAAGTTTTGGTGTCCCTGTATGGGCCAGGATACCCAGGAAATCCTTAAAATGTATGCTTAGCGTGAAAAGAACACGTTCAAACCTGCCCCACCCAACTTGGTCTTGCCAATCAAGGCCACAGAGCCCTTCAAACAATGAGCCCTCAAAATTAGGGAGCCCCTGCTGGAGGATAGATTGGGCAAGATTGTCAGGAATGACATTTTGGATGCTCCTAGATCTCAAAATACCAAACCAGAGTTGAACCCTGGATAAAACCCTTCACAGACCGCCAGACCCATGGGCTGGGAACCCAATAACCCACTACTGATTGATAAAGTTGTTACCAGCCCGCCAGGACCCAAACCCTTAACCGTCCCGCAAATTTCTGTAAGCAAACCGCCAGTGCAAGATGCCGAGAATTTCCCCAAAGTGCCAACACCTGACACTGGCAGTTTGCTTGGTGAAATACGCAAGTTTCTCCATGAGAGTTATTCCAAACTCCCCCAAAGTTCTGGGGGAGGCACTGAACCCAAAGAGGCACCTAATACCCAAATTGACAAACAGAAGGATTTGAAGTCTTCTCATCCCAAAGCAGCCGGTGGCAAACCGCCAGTGCCAAGTGCCACACTGCCACCTGAGACCCCCAATGCCAACCCACCCAAGCCCAGAAAACCCAACCAGGTAGTGAAGCCTGGCAGTGGGGTTAAAATACCTGCCAGGCCAAGATCAACCCCCATCATAATTTTACAAAAAAAGGTTATGAGATATTGGTTTCCCCAATTATTGCCGTATTTTATTCTTGTCATCTGCCAGTTAACTCAAAGATCATCTGACCCCCCTGCCATCCTGCCAGCTATGTATTGCCCGCCAGGTGCTCCCTTTGGTCCTGTCCATTTCACAGAGTACCTCTTAAAGCCTGAGTACAAGGAATACACTGCTGACAACATACTAGCCCGGGAACCCTTGGCCAGAACTACAGAGTTAACCAGATACAACCAAGAAGGCCCTTGGTACGTTACCAAGCCCTGCCTGTTCAGAGATAATACAGTTTCCTTCCTGCCTACCAAATGGACATGGAACCACCCATCACCCCAAAACCAATGCCTGCCTCTGCCACCAAGCTCCCACTGGACCATACCAACAAGCTTTTTGGAATTGTATATATTACTCTCATGGGAGTAATAGATACTATTGTCTCTGCCGCTGTTCTGTGGTTGTGGGTGGGCAATTCAATGTCCTACCTCATTAAGTTAGCACCAATCCTTTGGTGGGCCCTGCCCACCCAGTCCGCAACCCACCAGTTCCCAAACACTAGTGAGCCGGCCAATCAGGGTTGGTTCCCTGATATTATGACAATCTATTTTAAACCTGGTACCCTGAGACCCAAGATGTTGATTATTCTTGGGGCATCTTGTATATTTTTGTAATGATAATCACTTATTACACATTTACAATGACCAATAACCTAATTTCTTCTGCATGGAAGAATGCAAACATGAACCTGAATGTCCCCAAGAAATCTGACCCCACCGCCAAAACCGCCAAAGGACCCTCCTCTCAGGTTCAGAATGTGATAGTCAACCAATCCCTCATCAAAGTGGAGATTCCCTAGATGGGAAAACTCACTCTCAAAGAGGCCTGCCGCGCTATGCCAGTGCTCCAACTAAATTTTCAAGCTAATGCCCCGTCCTATTCCAGTGACACCAAGAAGGTGCTGGGAGTAGCTGCCATGCTATCAGGAGACGTCCTTGATTGGTTTGGCAAAGCTACCGCCAAGGACGTGAAATTCTGCCTAGATTATGCCAAGTTTGAAGCTGAGTTGATGGCCACAGGGGAAGACTGCGACACAAGATACTACACCCTGAACTCCTTGTTGGAAATCCGGTAGGGCGTCCGTCTCATCCAAGCGTACATTGACAAATTCCTCAAACTAAAGACCTTCACCCAACTGGAAGACAAACTGGCAGCTATTATATTCCAAAAGGGAGTCAAACTAGCAATAAAGGACCTGTTGAAGCACCACCCAATCACCCTTAGCCTAGACAATCTATTTCCCCTGTGCAAGGGCCTTAGCATGAACCAAGAGAATGCTGGCCCCTCCCAGACCCTAAACCCGAGCACTAACCCCCAACAGAACAGGAATGACACCTGAAGAGCTCCAATGACACTACCGCAAAGGACTCTGTTTCCACTGCCATGAGGCGGGCCACTTGACCAGAGCCTGCCCTAAGAAGAACACTGCCCCAATCACACTGGCGTAAATAAACACTTCTTCCCAGTCTTACAAATTCATCCAAGTGACCATAGAACTATTGGGAAACAAGCGCCAGATCAAAGCTTTTATTGATACAGGAGCTAATGAAAGCTTCATTCTCACCGGCCTGGCAAAGGAACTAGGCTTGACAGCTTCAGAGCATAGCCTACAAGTAGTCATGGGAAACAGCTCTCTGGACACTGGCTATGAGTGTGAAAAAGAACTCCTGTTGATCATTGGACACAATGTATACCCGTTGTCCCTGATCCTCTTGCCAGGACTACCCCACCCCCTTATACTGGGCAACTCCTGGTCCGACAAACATGGCCTGATCCTGAACAACTGCAAGCAAACTGCCACGTTGGGCCAACCAGAATCCTGTGACACTGTTCCTTTTTGCATGAGCCATAGCCAATCCCCTACTAATAAACTCTTGACTGTAAAGATAGAACCCAGCATTGGGACACTACCTATTCCCCTGCAGAAGTGGGACCATGTATTTAGTGAAGAAGCAGCCACAAAACTACCCAGACATTCAGTCTACAATCACTCCATAGACCTGATACCAGGAATCTAACTACACCACGGCCCCATCTACAGCAGTAACCACCGCAAACAAGTAGCCTTGAAAGCATACCTGGAGGATATGACACAAAAGGGTTTCATCTGAGTGTCAAAAGCCCCCTGCTTGTCACCCATGCTATTTGTAGGAAAAAAGATGGTGTGATGTGTCCATGCATAAACTACCAGAAGCTGAATGATACTGCAGTAAAGAACCACTATCCCATCCCCAATGCCAACAACCTTTGCAACGTACTAACTGGAGCCCAGGTATACTCAAAAATTGACCTAAGAGACGTCTTCAACCAGATCAGAATCAAGGAGGGGGAATAATACAAGACAGCTTTCAAAACTAGATATGGGTTGTACAAATACCTAATAATGCCATTTGGCCTATGCAACGCCCCCAGCACTTTCCAAAGGATGATTAACACTGTCCTAGGGGAATATCTTGACCACTTTTGTGTTGCGTACTTAGACAACATCCTCATCTACAGCAAGTCAGATGAAGAGCAACTCAACCACCTGGAACTTATACTGAAAAAACTCTCCCAAGAAAACTTACACACCAAGCTTAAAAAATGCAAATTCTTTTAGTCTTAAGTCAAGTTCCTGGGATATGTAGTGAAGACTGGCAGTTTTGCCTAGGCACAGGATAAAGTAGAAGCACTAACATCTTGGCCGGCGCCCAAAAGCAGGAAGAAGTTGAGAAGTTTTTTGGGCCTGGCAAATTATTGCAGGGATTTGATCCAAAAATTTTCTCACGTTACTCTGCCCCTGACCCGCCTTTGCTCTGACAAGGTCACCTTTGCTTGGACTGACAAGTGCACATCAGAATCTGAGGCCCTAAAACTTGCATTCATCTCTGCACCTGTCCTGGCAATGCCTGACCCATTAAGCCATTTGTACTGGAAACTGACGCGTCCAACTTTGCAGTGGGCGGAGTCCTTCTTCAGGAAGGAGGGAATAGTATGCTACATCCTGTAGCATATTACTCCAAAAAGATGCTACCTGCCAAAGGAAACTACCCAATCTACAACATGTAGATGATTGCAATAATTAAGACCTTGAAACATTGGTGCCGGTACCTATGTGGCGCTGAATTCCCAGTAAAAGTCCTAACTGACCACAAGAACTTGGTTTACTTCTTTAAACCCAGACATTTGAACCAGAGACAGGCCAGATGGGCTCTAGAACTGGTCAACTACACCCTGAAAATTGACTACAAACCCAGAAAAGTCAACATAGTACCTGACACACTGAGCAGAAGAGCAGATATGATTCCAACCACAGCTGAGGCCAAGGACCACAACACCCACGTACTCCTTGATCCTGCCAGCCTAGGCATCCAACTGATGTACATGAAGATCATGGCCTGTAAGCCTGACATAATTGAGGCGCAGAAATTAGACAATTATTCAGAGGAACTCATTGCCAACTTGACCTCAGACCCAGATAGCTGCCACTACAAGAAGGGATTATCATTGAAAGGAACCACCCTGCTATTACACAACCAGATCTATGTACCAGAAGGGGAAACAAGGACCAAAGTACTCATAGACTATCACAACTCAGTGATGGCCGGCCACCCCGGCAGACTCAAGACAATACAAGGAATCAAGAAGATTTATGCCTGGCTCCAACTGGACAAAGACGTGGCTGCCTACATCAAAGGCTGTGAGACATGTGTGTGATGAAACTCTTCACCAGTTGGTTGCTGGAATCCTGATTGTTGTTGAGATCTTCCTGACTAAATGGGATCCAGATTGCCTTCTCTATGGGGCCATCATTCTGGATGTACATTGCATCAAATAGCTTCCAGATTGTCTAAACCAACAACTTGATTCTGGATCAAGACTTACGCCAATCTCCAGTTAAGTTCTTCAACCAATTCTTTCACTGACTGTTGTTACAGATCGTCCACACCAACCTTCAGCCTCATCCAACCCCTTGTGCCACTGGGGCTGTTCCACCTTCATTTGATTGTTGGGCTGATCTACCCCGTTTGCATCCACTTCCCCCTCTTTTAACCCCCACACAATGACTAACTCACCTTGAGCTATCAAGTGAGGTGTAGTATTTAAACTCCTTCTCTTCTTCTTAAATAAATATATATATGTTACCCCCCTTATTTTTAGCTACACTATCAATAACTTCTTTGAGTGTATAATTAAGGACCACAAAGGCCAGTCTCCTCATACCAAATAATTGCCAACTGAAGTTTGACTCTAAGTCACTTGTTGAGGATTTGCTTTCAAGTAGTCACTGTCACTGCTACTCCAAACTCTTTGTTGTTCCCAGGTTCAAATCCTTTTGTACCACCAACTACCTGTCAGGTTTCTGACTCGTAAAGTACTAAAGCCGCCAACCGACCCTTTGACTATCCCCCATCACTGTAGTAAGAGTACCACATCTTGGTGCTCACTACATGGGCTTTTAGCTGATTCTATTTTTGCCTACCTCTTATTGACGCCTATAAAGCCTCTGACAAGGGAAGAGCCTACCTAATATGGTAAACACTAGATCTTCTGGAGCGCCGCTTCTCCCTCTAAACAACAACATCCAACGGGTTGGTTGTCCTAATAGAATGGGCTCTCCAGCCACCACAACATCAGCACCATTACAAACAAACACCTCCAATGTGGGTTCAACCGGTAACATCCACCCCCAGAGGGTAGCTCAGTTGTTGACTGGAAGGAATACCTCCCGGCCCTCATCTACTGCTGCCAATAATCCCACTAGATCAAATCAATCTCCCCTTGGGAATTGCACCACAGCTAATTGTGCAGACCAACAGACTAGCACCCCTAGCCAAGTGCTGAACAATCCCAAAAATTTTCCAAGCCCAGTAGAGCAACTTTGCTCTATGGAAATTCCAATAATTCAACCAACTCCAATTCCTCCCTTAGGACTTTGGGAACCTCACAGCCAACCTACAAGACAATCAGTACCAACCTTTGAAACATTTAACTTCTCTGCCTCAGAAGTTGGTCAAACCCTTGATTGTTGGCCCTTGGCACCCATCTATCCCGTCTCCAACAGCCCTAGTCTACAGTTGTTTCTGGTCGCTCCTTCCATTGGCCAAGCCAACACTGACCCATATCTTCCGCTGGATACTTCAGCAGAGACTACCAACACGGAGCAAGACTTGCAAGAAATTAAACAAATGATTGAGTGCAACAATGGAGCTCTTCCTTGATCAACTATTGACAGTTTGGACAGATTAACCACTTGCACCACAAGGGTTGGTCATCCCAAATTAATAGATGCAGTGAACAGACTAAATCAAGTCAATGCCAGCCTGTGGGAGCTCAACAATTGACATGAAGACCTCCAACAGTCAGCTGCTATCAGCTTCAAGCAACAAGATGAATGGAATAACATCATTAACCAGCAACTGGAAGAGTCCAATGCCCGTGCCTGAGCCACTGCTGTCCATCTAGAAGGGATCACGCAAGAGTAGAACACCTTTGTGGATACTCAGTTCACCCCTCTTTGCAACTTGACTGTTGCCTTGGCCGCCAACTTAGAGTCATCTGCTGTGAATCTTGAGGCTCAAGGGACAACTCTTACCAACCACCATTGTCACATACAAGAATTTATGGAACAGATGAGTTGTCTGCCTCGGGCAACCACCACGCAAAGTGCTGTCTAACAACAGCAAAACACGGCAATCAGCCATGTGGATGCTGAAATCACCAGAAAATTCAATAAAAATTGCACTCACATCAAAGAAGTACAACAACAATGTACAGAAGACCTAGCTACTACCACCGCCACAGTAGTGGAACAGCTCACTTCCTGTAACCAAGGTGTACGTCAAGCACACACGGCCAACCAGGACCTAACAGAGCAAGTAGGTGGGTTTATAGCTCAATTGGCTGACACCACCATTCTACTGAACCATCAGGGACAAGTGGTCAAAGAATTAAGAGTGGCCACAACTACTCTAGAAGAACACTTTGACCAATTAGCCATTGGGGACCCTACCACACACAATCCCACCATTATTGGTAATATTCTTCACCATGGCTGACCTGACCCTGTTTTCCCTCCTCAGTACACCCCTTCCAATATAGCAACTGGAGCAAATGCTATGCCAATTGGGAGTGCAGGTCCAAGAAGATATCACCGCTGCTGCCAGAGAAGTCCAGAGAGCCACTGACGCCAGCCCCGCCGCAGATGCCACCAACCTGACTACTCTGATAGTAGTAGCTCTAGTTCAGATTCTGGTTCTGAGGATGAATCTACCATCTTCTCTTCTACATACCAGGAAGGAGTGCATCATGGCTCTAGTTCAAGAAGAACTAAGCCAAATAGCCTCTTCAAGACCAAGTTCTCAATGAACAGTCACATTGATATCCACATGTGGCTGGACACATTTGAAAAAGCCAACAAAGGATTAGGGTCCAGAGAGATAGGTCTAGCCTGTATTTGCATGCTGGACAAAGCAGTATTAGCAGAAATTTCTCAACATCTGCCCAGAAACTACAAATATAAAGATGTGAGAAAAGCTCTCCTTAAAGTCTTTGACTCTGAAGCAAGAGATAAAATTGACAGGGACAACTTTTTAGTTTTTAAGATAAAGAACTTTGAAGATTTTCCTTGCAAATTCCAATCCATGGTGAGTTGGTTACAGATGAAGAATCTCATCAGCCCCAACAACTGTTGCTATGCCCTCCGACATGCCTTGTTGCCATACAAGGATCTCTGGCTCAAGTTCTCTGGCCAGATAAATGGTCTACACAATATCACTTCAATTGTAGAGCAAGTCTTTACTTTAGGACAGCTCAAAACTCAGTTAGACCGCCTAAAGCATACCAACCAAAGGGTCTATGCCACCCCTGAACCAACTCCAACTACTGTCTACCAACCTTTGTTGTTGTACCCAAGCAATTCTAATGCCCATTTGACTCCATATCATATGCGACCCAACTACACCGGCTGCAGAATTTGTAAGGAGAAAACACATATACAGAAGGATTGCCCTGACTTTGCTGTATACAAGGAAGTCCAGGAGATGTTTAGAAACAGAACCCAGGGCCAACCTGGAATTCATTTAGTTTCTACTGAGGACACAGTTCATGTAGAAGACTACTTCTCTTCTGACAAGGAGTCAAAAAACGAGTAGGTGATGGACTCAGGGAGTCCCCATCACCTTTACCTAAACCTCCCCCTGACAACCTAGCTGGTATCTTTGCTGTGCTATCAAGCCCAACCAGTAAGATATCAGCATGGGCTCAACAACTAGAGGAAAGACATGCCTTAATGGAATCTCTTAACTCTAGTATCACTTATCCTACCTCGCGTCCCTACCTGTCCCAGCCTGTGCCCGGCCTGCCCTTGACCAACTCTGATAGTAATTATGAAGACGTTCCTCCGTATTCTGACAATTCTTTTGTCAATGTGTCCCTCCCAATTCCAAATAAAGACCTTCCTAAGAGTTCTACCTATGTTTAAAGATTTCTTGGATGCTCTACTCAAGCATCTAAGGAACAACCCTATATGTAATATCACTAATAATACAATCAATCCTTTCAAAACATGTACATGGATCCAACTCAAAGTCTTTGATACTCCAATTTGCACTGTGGTTGACAAAGGAGCACCGACAACAATAGTCTCCTCCCAACTTGTATCTAAGCTTCAATTTAAACCAGATTTGGCCTATGATGAAAGCTTTTCTACCACAGGAGATCAACAGACCATTGATGCAGGTGCCTACAGTAGTATTCCATTGATATTTAGAGAGCTAGTCCTAACAACAAGTGCTGTTGTGCTACAATCCTTCAGTTATGATATGCTAATAGGTATCAACCTGCTAAGAAGATATGATGCCATAATAGCCATGGGTACGGAACAATAACCCTTATGGGCTATTCTATTCCATTACTAGTTAACAACAACCAAACTTTGCATATGGTTTCCCAAGGAAAAGCCAACCATCACCATACACTAATCAAGTATCCACATGGTATCATGGGAATTCTGTATTGCCTTGCCAACCTGCATACCAAGACTCTTCAGTCCCATGCTAACTCAGCAATAGGCATCAAGTTAAAGGCTAATCATTCTATGGTAATAGAACCCTTCATTCAGGTTGTTGTTAGCACAGGCATTCTGTTTGAAGTTCCTCCTGGAATGTCTCTAAATGTGTTCAGTCTTCCTCAACCGTCATTGTCTGAACCAATTGCAGCCCCTGGATTTTGTGATGAAGCCGACCACTCTGAGCTTAAGGTGTTATTGACAAACTTGTCACCAAAGAAGATTGCCGTCCAGAGACATCAACCAATTGCATATGTTAGAATTAAGCCAACAACAGACATTGATTCTGTCTACTATGTAGGAAACCTATTGGAATTAGGGATTTCAAAGACGCCTCTGACTCATTCCCACTCAGTACTAGCTGTCATTCCACGCAAAGAGATGTCTGGTCTTTCTGAGGGGGGAGATGATAAAGTTTGAAAAACTTTTAGATGAGTTCAAAGACATCTTTGCAACATCAAATTTTGACTTAGGTTGTGCAAAAGGAGTCAAACACAAAATCAATGTCGGTGATTCAGCCCCTATCTATCAAAGATCATATTGTCAATCACCCAAGGACAACACAATAATTGGTGAAGAAGTGCAACAACTGTTAAGCGCTGGTCTTTTGAAACCGTCAAGTAGTCCCTGGGCCTCTCTCCTCCTGCTGGTTAAGAAGAAGGATGGCTCAAACCAAGTTGTCATCAACTACTGACAGTTAAATCAGATAACCAAGAAAGACAAATACCCTCTGCCATGTATCAACAAAACACTGGACCAACTAGGGAGAGCATGTTTCCTCTCAGCAATGGACTTGGTCTCTGGTTATTGGCAAGTACTGATGGCCAAAAAAGACCAAGAGAAATGCACTCTAATCACAGCAGCGGGATTGTACCAACCAACTAGAATGCCTCAAGGATTAGCAAACGCATCAGCTACCTTTCCAACAACTTATGGATAGTATATTTGCCAATCTTAAATTAAGTTGTGTTCTCATCTACTTGGATGACATAAAAGTTTTCTCTAAGACATTTGATGAACATCTTAGTCACTTGAAGGAAGTCTTCATAAGGCTTCAGAAGAAAGGGTTGAAACTCAAACCTTCTAAGTGCTCTTTCTTTAAGACTCATTTGAAATTTTTGGGTCATGTTATCTCCAGCAAAGGAATTAGACTAATTCCAGCCAAAACGTCGGCTATAGCCCAGATGCCTTCCCCCACAGACATGAAAGGAGTTCAAGTAATCCTAGACATGGCAGGTTACTATTGCTGATTCATTCCCAACTTTGCTGAAATAGCCCAACCACTCTTATACCTGCTAAAGACTTCCACTGACTTCAGCTGGACAAAAGAATGCAAAGAAGCATTTCAATCCCTGAAAGATGTATTGACAACTAACCCTCTGTTAGCGTACCCAGACTATTCCAAGCCTTTTGCTCTGCATACTGACGCTTTCAACGTTGCAATTGGTGCCGTCCTGTCCCAGACCAACAACAAAGGCAAGGAACATCCAGTTGCTTACTTCTCAAGAACTCTTAGTAAGCATGAACAGAACTATAGCACCACTGAACGTGAATGCTTAGCTGTTCTGTATGCTATCAAAGAGTGTCAACCTTATGTACATGGTACACACTTTACAGTAGTCACCAATCATTTAATTCTAGTATGGCTAAGAAAAATGAAGGATCCAGAAGGCAGACTAGCAAGATGGGCCGCCAAGCTACAAAACTTTGACTTTGACATTATTCATCATCCAGGAATCAAACATGGAAATGCCAACGCCTTATTCCAATTACCAATTGTTGCTGCATTAGGAGAGGACCTTGATAGTCTTTATGAGTTGATAAGTTGACCAGACCAATGGAGTTCCCTAGATGAGAAAGTAAAAAGGAAGCTTCAACAGCTAAGTCAACACACATTCATAAAGGACAGTAAACTCTTCAAGATATATAAGGGTACTACCCTCCCTTATATTCGTCCTTCCAACCAACTTGCTTGTCTGGACAACTTCCACCAAAAATTTGGCCATGCTGGGATACAACAAATGATAAAGACAATGTCAGGCTACGTTTATTGGGAAAACATGACCACTGACATTGCAGAATGCATCAACAAATGTCTCCAGTGCACTAGGTTTAGAGAAAAACCCAGCCAACATTCTTATCAATTCATTCTGCCTGGATACGCTTTCCAGACAGTGTTAATTGACGTTGCCAGACCACTTTCTAGCGCTGGTCCAGGAAAACTGAAGTACATCATAGTTGCCATAAATCACTTAACTAAGTGGGTTGAAGTCCAACCTGTTGCTTCTGCCAATTCTTTACAGACCGCTAAGTTTGTACTCCAAGAGATCATTGCACAACATGGTTGTCCTGCTACAATCTTAACTGACAATGGAAATAACTTTTTCAAGGCTATATATCCACGGTTACATGATCTGATGGGAATCCAGAGTACCTCTTCAGCGCCCTACCAACCCGAGACAAACAGAGCCATTGAAAGAGTTAATGGAACACCAGTTAGGATACTGAAGAAACTAGCATATGATTGGCCTTCTTCATGGGACATACATCTAGGTGCAGCCGTCATGGCATACCAATTCAATGTATACTCTAGAACTAGTGTAAGCCCATTCAAAATGCTATATGGCTGACAACCTGGACTCCCTATGCACTTGGTACCATTGAACGCCAACTGTAGTGAATCTACATACTTCCAAAAACTGAACCTTTTGACAAATCAAATAATGAAGACTCAATCTCAAGCGTTCAACAGTCTAAAGGAACATTGAGTTAAAAGTTACTCACACAACCAGGTAAACTACCTGCACTTCCAATGTTCCAAGTAGGTGACCAAGTTCTGATGTACTGACAACAACTTCAAAAGCCACAAAATAAGCTAGACAGCTTATGGACTGACCCCTGTGAAGTTATTGCCAAAGTAGGCTACAATGTCTATAACCTTAAGGATTTAACTTCAGGACAACTCATCAATTGTGTCCATGCTAAGTTCTTAAAGGAATGTCCAGCCAACTCTCACCAACTGACTGGACCTCTAGCTAAGGTTTAGGGTCTGCCCTTCCCTTATCTATTTTTATTACCTCTATTTTCTATTCTATACCATACCCTTAACTTTATTATAAGGATGCCCCACAGAAAAACATAAGAAGAAAATATGAAAGAAGAAAGGACCTTTATTTGCTATCCTGCTTATTTAACAGAAACAACAAATGCAAGGGTATAGAGCACCTCATAAATATGATGCATGATTGACACAGCCTTACTGACAATATCAATCTCCAAGGGCTTACTGGAACCAACCTTACAGAAATTCATGAAGTCTGGGAATTTGACTTGGTCTAATCTTGCTACGCCAAAATCAGAGCTGAAAAGTCCAAACACCAGAAGACCAAGGCTGGCCAGAGACTCCAACTGAGAATTGTTAGACAACCAGCTATTCAAGAACTCAGCAAGTTGTTCCTTGGTTATTTCAGGGACCTCTTCAGCCAACACGTCCTTCTCATGAGATACTTCAAAAAAACTCTAGAGTGAGAAGATATAAAAAACCCATTGATTGGCCGTAGGTAAAGTTATCCTCCTGAGACATGGTGATGAAGAATAATTCCCAGTACTCTGCAGGACAACGCTTCCCTACTCTATTCTGAAGAGATATGGCTTGTGGTGCCATAAGAGACTCCCCAGGCATAGCCCAACTAAGAGCCATGGGATGACAGATTGCCAAGACTTTCTCTTGTTTCTCCTGGCTAAGCTCCACATCAATCGCCTCTCAAAGAAACCGGTCTAATTCTACCGCATACAATTGTTTTTCTGCTGACAAGGATGTGTTCTCCATACAACGCAAAAGAGGAATTGGTGTCTTGCCATCATGGAATTCCACCTTGAATGCCTTGTGAAGATCTCTCCAGGAGGATCCCAACCAAAGGACGTTACTATCAAAATCCATGGGCACTGCATAACCCATGTTGGTGTCCTAATTATGGTTAATAGTTTACCAGTTCTTGTTGTTACCTCAGGGATTGGTTTCATAGTGCTTGGATTCAAGGCCTCCATACATTTCTTAGACGTTCTTGCATCAACCAGCTTTTTGAAAGCCGATACTTTTTTCTGGATGTCTCTGCTTGTCTCTTTGATAGGATTCTGTCAATTGGTAGGCTTTTCTTTCCTAGTGATAGACACAACTTGTTTTTGTGACACAACCCAAGGTTTCTTTCTGGTCTGTTCTGAGGTTCTCTGCTGCTCATCAACATCAATCACCTTTTGGTAGTTACTTGAAGTACTTATTGTTGTAACTGTGCTGTTTTAGCAGAGTTACAAGGGGAAGAATATTTAGAGGATAGATAATAATCTTTATTGTGAGATAGTGATTATATAGCTATTTTGAATCAATGGATAGAAGGAACATGATTGGTGATCACATGGCTGGATGGAAGAGGGGGTGGCTTGATCCTGCTAATGAGTCAAGCGCCAAATCAAGGTATCCACCGTGAGGGATCATCATTTGTTCATGTTGATTGATTTGGTAATCCGAGTTGACTTCCGGGTTTGGCTTCAAGTAGCCAGGTAATCAGATTGCGGGTCACAAACCCGCTTGGTTGGAACCTTGCTGGCAGGTCAAGCCTGCGGTTTTGACACCCCCCCGGCTGAAAGTTGGCCTCCTCAGGAGGCAGGTTGTTGGGGAGGTTGTCAGGAGCCCGGGCGCCATATTGAACCAGTTGTTGTTCAGTGGCAGGCAGGGCAGTTTCTTGTTGCTTCTGTCTCACTTTGCTAGGTTGTATGCGGTTGTGGTGTAGCATCTTGTCTTGTTTACGTTTCCTGAGCCCTTGCACAAGGTAAGTGTTATTGTTGTTTACCTTTAGGATTATTTCTGGCCCTACTTTTTTGGGTTGTAGTTTGCTCTTGTTGACATTCATGACCCAGACTTTGTCCCCAACTTCATGTCTTTGACGGATGGGAATGAAGGTCTTTTGTAAGCGTTCCTTTTCTTTGGCTGCTCGTTTGCTGTTAGCCTCTATTACTTGAGGATCAGAGCAAGGGGGGACTTGACTTGGGATTTCCAGTTTGGGTCCTGTCAATGCTTAAATGATATTAGGCTGTGTGCTGTATACCAGTTCAAATGGGCTTTTTCCTGTGGATCTGTTCACTTGGGTTTGGCACACAAGTAATGCAGTTGGTAGCTGCTTATACCAGTCTTCAGGTCTCCCAGCAGTGAGTTTGGCTAGAGCTTGCACAAGGCTACCATTAATCTGCTCTACGCGTCCATTGGCCTGGGGATGGTATGGTGTAGTGACAGTGTGTTTGACCCCATTCTTGGCAAGGTACACGTTGGTGTTTTTGGAGGTCAATTATTTGCCCCCATCAGTTATCAGGAGTTCTGGCTTTCCAAACTTACTGATGATTTCTTTGCCAATGAATTGTCAGACGTCATTACCAGTGTGTGATTTCACCGCTTGGGCTACTGGCCACCTTGTTGAAAAATTGATGGCTGTAATGATGTATTTTTTGTTGTTATGCTTTCCTGGCATGGGTTCCACAATGTCCAGCGCCCATACCTTGAACGGTAGTTGGGTTTGAATGGGGAGTACAGACTTAGGCGGGGTTTTGTTCTGGCAAACTTTTTGCAGACCTTGCACTGTTCTAACACTTCTTGGACATCGCGGTTTAAGGTTGGCCACCAGGATTTATATTTTAGGAATTTGTATAGATTTTGGCTCTTGGTATGTCCAAGGTCTCTGTGGTAGCAAAGAATGGTATCAACTTGTTGATGTGTGGGAATGTAGGGAATGGTCGTGCCATCTGACATCTTTCTGTGAAGAGTCCCGTATAAATCAGCAAAGAGGTGCTCATTCTTGATGACTGTTTCTTTGGTGATATTGGTTGTGCCTGCGGGGAACCCTTCATCTTTTGTACGGAGTACTAGGAGAGGCCATTCTGGGTCAAGCCCATTCTCTCCCCTAGAAGCGCAGACATACAGGCGGGACAGGGCGTCTGCCATGGCAAGTTTGGCCCTGGGCTTATATTGGATGAGCATGTTAAACCTTTCTAAGATTTTCATCCACCGCGCTTGGCGGCATGACAAGTTTGCCTGTGTCTTGAAATAGATGAGCAACTTATGATCAGTTAATGCTGTGAATTCTTCCTGCCGTTCTAGGTAACAGCGCCTTTTGACTAGGAAGTGTACAATGGCCAGTAGTTCTTTGTTGTGGATAGGGTATCTACACTTGCCATATGTCAGCTTGCGTGACTCATAGGCTACGGGCAGGAAGTCACTGTCACTATTCTTAATTTGCAGAACTCCCCCAATGGATGCATCTGAAGTGTCGGTTTCCATCTGGTACTCTCCATCCCGTTTGGGGTATTGTAAGATGGGAGCTGTCATGAGTTTTTCCTTGAGGCGTCTAAAACAGAGGTCATGTTGGGGGGGTCCATACAAACTTGGACTTGGCGCCTGTTATGGCAGACAAGGGGGCAGTCAAGACGCCACAGTAGGGTATGAAGCGTTGTACATAGGCCACCATTCCCAAGAAGGTGTGTAGTTCTGACTTGTCCTTGGGAGATGGCATCTTTCAGATGGCTTGTATCTTCTGACTGTTGGGTTTGATGCCGTCTTTTGAGACTATGTGTCCCAAGAAGGGTAGTTGCTCCCGGAAGAACTGGCATTTGGAGGGCTTGGCCAGCAGTTTGTGTTGTGCCAGGGTTGCAAAGACTTCCTCTAGGTCTTTGTTGTGGTGTTGCACCAAGGGGCTGTAGACAATGATGATGTCTAGGTAGACTAGTGCATGATTGCCTATGTGTGGGGCAAACACTTTGTTCATGAAGGTTACAAAGGTGGACAGGGCATTGGTCATGCCAAAGTTGAGTACCACACATTTGTAGGAACCGTAATTGGTGCGTAAGGCTGTCTTGGGGATGTCTTCCTCCTTGATACAAATCTGATTGTAACCTGCAGTTAGGTCAATCTTGGAGAAGATGGAGGCTCCTCCCAAGGCGTCAAAGAGATTGTCAATTAGTGGTAAGGGGTAACAATTCTTGATGGTGACTTTGTTCAAGGAGTGGTAGTTTGTGACCAGGCGTAAGGTACTGTCCTTCTTGGCCACAAAGAATACAGCGGCCCCAAAGGGAGACTGCAAGGGGCGGATAAGTCCTTTTTCCAGTGCTTCCTTGAGATAGGCGTGCAGGGCGTTGTCCTTGTTTGGGGTCAGCCTGTAAATGGGGCGTGCCTTGGGTATGGCCCCCTTGAGTTGGATAGAGTGTTGGATTTGCTTCTCAGGGGGTAGACCAGGTAACACTTCTTTAAAGATTTCTGGGTGACGGGCCACAATGTTGCAATCTTGCGGCGTGGAGGTGTCCTGATGATCCTTGAAGTGTATGATTTCATACTGGCAGGAGTCCCAGTCAATAGCTTTCAGGTTTTTCTTCTCATCCAAGGTCTCTGTGATGTGTACAAAGACATGGTCTTGTAGGAGTTGGTTTACAGAGTCAGGGTAGAGCTGGTGGTTGACGCCTTCACGCTTGATGGTCAACACTGAGGTTGCCCAGTCCACATAGGGGTTGTTTTTCCGTAACCAGTCTAGTCCCAGTACAATGTCAAACTTAGGGAATTCAATGACGGGGCCTTGGATGGTGGAGTAGAGGTTCTCAAGCATGACAGAAAAGGGAGCAGTTTCTTTTGTCACGGCAATGTGATGTTCATCAGCCAGGATCACCTTTTTAATCCGCAAAGGATTAGTGGCTAGCTTGAATTTATCCACAAAGCTGCTGTTGACTAAAGTTTGATCTGCGCCTGAGTCCAGGAGTGCTGAGCCTGTGTAACTGCAAAAGCAGAAAGGGTAAGACATCAATTTATTGGGATGTCTGGTGATGGTGTACAGTACCAGGTCTTCCGAGGGCACTTTAATCATTGGGCATTGGTCCACGTCCTTGGGTTGGTATTCATTGTTGGGCAAGTCAGGAGTTGCGTGGGGAGAGCTTGGCTTGCTTAGTGCTCTCCTTGGGCTTTTCCCTCATCTTGGTTGCCTTGTGTGGCAGTGACACAGAAATGGGTATGATTTGATTGGCCATTATTTCCATTCCCATTCCCATTTGATCCTGTGGGTTTGTGGTTGTTGTTGTTACCGTTACCTCCAGGAGGTGGTTGCAAGGAGCGCCCACTTGAGTGCGAGTCCTTGGTTCTATCTCGTTTCCCAGTCTGTGCCTTGTGCAGAGTGTTGGAGGTTTGTTCCGCTTTTTTTGCTTCACAGTACAGGCTTTGTAGGTTGGTAACTTGGTCCAGGTTCACAGGTCTCATCACGTGCAACTTAAGAGCATTGTAGTACATGAGGTGTGCCGCTGGGTATCAAAGGCCATATCAGATGGGGCGCGGAGACGGAGTTCCTTGTAGGCCCAGGTGAGTTCTTTAACAGTGCCTGTCTGGGTTAGGTTCTTTACTTGGCGTATGATCATGAGTGCTGTATGCTTAAGCACAAATCTCGCCAAGAAGTCCTGTTTAAAGGTGTCCCAGTTCTTGTCAGTGTGCTCTTTGTGCCACTTGTTGCACCAAGTGCCAGCGTCATGGGTCAGACAAATGAAAATCTCTGCAATCTAAAAGCACTGTGGGCACTCCATCTGAGCCAACTTGCTTTGGGCGGACTGAATCCATGTGGCAGCATTGTTGTTGTTGGCCCCTGCAAAGGGTTCCAAGGCGGCGCTTCAAAGTCTTTGTGCAGCATAGGCGGGCATGGTGGTTTTTTCAGCTGGTTGCAGCATTGAGGGAGGTTCCTGAAGAAACCTTGTGCAGACATGGCGTTGAAGGCAGGTAGCAGGATCACCGTGTTTTGGTAGAGGATGAAACTGTCAGATATCGCGGTACCAGGAGTATACGGAGTCCAGTTGGGCGGGAGACCAGACATAATTCTGTCAAGGATTTGTTGGCTGTGGCATGTGCAAGCAACAGGCGGAGTTTTTCAAGATAAGGTAGGATGGAGAGCCTACCTGTGCTACCAATGTCGTAACTGTGCTGTTTTAGCAGAGTTACATGAGGAAAAATATTTAGAAGCTAGATAATAATCTTTATTGGAAGATAGTGATTATATAGCTATTGTGAATCAATGGATAGAAGGAACATGATTGGTGATCACACGGCTGAATGGAAGAGGGGGTGTCTTGATCCTGCTAATGAGTCAAGCGCCAAATCAAGGTATCCACCCTGAGGGATCATCATTTGTTCATGTTGATTGATTTGGTAATCCGAGTTGACTTCCGGGTCTGGCTTTGAGTGGCTGGGTAATCAGATTGCAGGTCACAAACCCGCTTGGTTGGAACCTTGCTGGCGGGTCAAGCCTGCGGTTTTGACATTATTGACCAAGTCCGTTTGCTGCCACTAGCAATGGATGTGATTTGCCGTTGGAAGTGTTCCAACTCCTCCATCTCCTTGGCGTAGTTGTCTAGCATACCAGATACCTCAATCAACCCTTTTGTGATTGTTTCATTCTCTTCAATTACGGTTGACTGTTTGGCAACCAGTTCTGCTACAAGCTTTGTGATGTCTTCCATCTTCTTGCTGATTAGTTCTATAATGTTCTGTATTTATAGTCTATTCATGTGGGGGGATGTGTGGTGAAACTCTTCACCAGTTGGTTGCTGGAATCCCAATTGTTGTTGAGATATTCCTGACTAAATGGGATCCAGATTGCCTTCTCTATGGGGCCATCATTACGGATGTACATTGCATCAATTAGCTTCCAAATTGTCTAAACCAACGGCTTGATTCCGGATCAAGACTTACACCAATCTCCAGTTAAGTTCTTCAACCAATTCTTTCACTGACTGTTGCTACAGATTGTCCACACTGACCTTCAGCCTCATCCAACCTCTTGTGCCACTGGGGCTGTTCCACCTTCATTTTATTGTTAGGCTGATTTACCCCCTTTGCATCCACTTCCCCCTCTTTTAACCCCCACACAATGACTAACTCACCTTGAGCTATCAAGTGAGTTGTAGTATTTAAACTCCTTCTCTTCTTCTTAAATAAATATATATATGTTACCCCCCTATTTTTAGCTACACCATCAATAACTTCTTTGAGTATATAATTAAGGACAACAAAGGCCAGTCTCCTCATACCAAATAATTGCCAACTGAAGTTTGACTCTAAGTCACTTGTTGAGGATTTGCTTTTGAGTAGTTGCTGTTGCTGCTACTCCAAACCCTTTGTTGTTCTCAGGTTCAAACGCTTTTGTACCACCAACTACCTGTCAGGTTTCCAATTTGTAAAGTACTAAGGCCGCCAACTGACCCTTTGACTATCCCCCATCACCATAGTAAGAGTACCACAATGTGGAAAGACCAAACCCCGTAGATCCAAACCTGAAGGCTTGCTAAGACCGCTAGACATACCAGTGGGACCTTGGCAGACCGTTTCAATGGATTATATTGTGGAACTTTCCCCTTCTAATTTGTTCAATGCAATCCTAGTCATGGTAGATAGATTCACTAAAACGTCCTATTTTGTCCCTACCACCACCCACTGCACTGCCGCAGAGACAGCTAGACATTTCCATGACCGCATCCTAACTCAACACAGCACTCCAGCGGAAATCATTGCTGATAGAGGACCACAATTCACCTCCAACTACTGGACTTAGGTGATGAAGGACTTGGGAGTAAAGCGCTGTGTCTCAACCTCCTACCACCCACAGACCAATGGCCAGACTGAACAAGTGAACCAAATACTTGAACAATACCTATGATTCTACACCAAGGCTGACCAAGATAACTGGGCTGAGATGCTACCCATTGCACAGTACGCCTACAACAGCAAAGACCATGAATCTACTGGAATGTCCCCTTTCAAAGCCAACTACGGGTTTGACCCCTCATGGGACCCTAGCATTGGAAACAAGGAAACCAACCTGTCTGGAACGCCTGGATTAAACAGATCCACAACACCCAAACTATATGCCTAGCAAACCTGAACCAAGAAGTACAGACATACAAGGCCTTTGATGATTGAAAACAAACCCCTGGTGAACCCCTTCAAGTTGGAGATGAGGTCTATTTGGACTCCTGTAACGTGCCCCTGAATGTACCTTGCAGAAAATTAGCTCACAGAAGAAGCAGGCCACACAAGATCACCAAGCTCATGGGAGAAGTTTCCTTCAATTTAGACCTACCCCCCACGTGGAAGATCCATAACATGTTCCACTGTGCCTTGCTGTTCAAAAAAGACAGAAACTCCCTTCCCCACCAGATGATCAAGTCTAGTCCCCGCCAATCTGGAAGGACCACTTGAATGAGTACAAAGTTGAGTACATCCACAGCGACCAAGTCCACTACAAGACCCCCCAGTACTACGTCAAGTTGTTAGGATACCCCCTGGAAGAAAGCACCTGGGAACCCTTGAGCAACCTAACCAATGCCAAACAGGCCATCCAACAATACCTTGGGAAGAAGGCCCTGAAAGGGGGACTTTTGGGGGAAGAAGGGGATGATGTCAGGAATGACAATTTGGATGCTCCTAAATCTCAAAATACAGAACCAGAGTCAAACCCTGGACAAAATCCTTTGCAGACCGCCAGACCCATGGGCTGGGAACCCAATAATCCACTATTGATTGAGAAAGTTGTTACCAGCCTGCCAGGACCCAAACCCTTAGCCGTCCTGCAGGATTCTGTAAAACTGCCAGTGCAAGATGCCAAGAATTTCCCTGAGGTGCCAACGCCTGACACCAGCGGTCTGCTTGGTGAAATACGCAAGTTTCTCCATGAGAGTTATTCCAAACTCCCCCCAAAGTCCCGGGGGAGGCACTGAACCCAAAGAGGCACTCAATACCCAAATTGATAAACAGAAGGATTTGAAGTCTTCTCATCCCAAAGCAGCCGGTGGCAAACTGCCAGTGCCAAGCGCCACACTGCCATCTGAGACCCCCAATGCCAACCCACCCGAGCCCAGAAAACCCAACCAGGTAGTGAAGCCTGGCAGTGTGGTATAAATACCTGCCAGGCCAAGATCAACCCCATCATCATTTTTAAATAAAGGTTATGAGATATTGGTTCCCCCAATTATTGCCGCGTTTTATTCTTGTCATCTGCCAGTTAACTCAAAGATCATCTGACCCCCCTGCCATCCCGCCAGCTATGTATTGCCCGCCAGGTGCTCCCATTGATCCTGTCCATTTCACAGAGTACCCCTTAAAGCCTGAGTACAAGGACTACACCGCCAACAACATACTAGCCCGGGATCCCTTGACCAGAACTACAGAGTTAACCAGATACAACTGAGAAGGCCCTTGGTACGTTACCAAGCCCCGCCTGTTCAGAGATAAATACAATTTTCTTCCTGCCTACCAAATGGACATGTAACCACCCGTCACCCCAAAACCAATGCCTGCCTCCGCCACCAAGCTCCCACTGGACCATACCAACAAGCTTTTTGGAATTGTATATATTACTCTCATGAGAGTAATAGATACTATCATCCCCGCCGCTAGTCCGTGGTTGTGGGTGGACAAGTCAATGTCCTACCTCATTAAGTTAGCACCAATCCTTTGGTAGGCCCTGCCCACCCAGTCTGTGACCCACCAATTCCAAACACTAGCAAGCCAGCCAATCAGGGTTGGTTCCCTGACAAAGATGTACAGAATCACAGATATTTATTACTCTACCCGCTGGCCAGTGGCATGGGCAACCACCAATCACACTGCCACCACCACCTGAATCATTGGCAAATAGGTCCAGGCACCCATTGGCTGCCCCAAGTGCCTTGTCACTGTTGGGGGCCTGAACTTGCAGGTAGCGTCATGAAAGCATACTTGTCAAAAATGCCCTTGAGCAAACAGTCACTACCCCATACCACTCTCAAGCCAAGGGGCGCGTAGAGCTCTTAAATGGCGCTCTTGTACATTTGAGTGTCAAACTCTCTCAGGAGCACCTGAATACTGCCTGTACCAAACATCTCCCCACTGCTCTACTTATCTTACGAGCTAGGATTAACAGGGGCACCAGGTTTAGCCCCAGCGCTCTGGCCTTTGGGACTCCTGATAGCCCAACAGGGGTAGAACAAGAGAGGTTATGGTCCACTGTTCTGGGAAGCCTCCCCTTGTAACTACTTCCTCCCTAAGCCAATGGCACGGCAGAAATTGCGGCATAGAGCAAGAGCAGATTGAGGGGGCGGCCAAAACCTCCAGGCAAGGTATGCCGTGAGTGATCCCATCTACATCCTTGATCCCAAGTCTGCCCAGCTTGAACCCAACTACCTCAGGCCTTTCAAGATAGCTGCTGTCCATGAAAACCACACCTACCAGCTCAAAGACGCCCAAGGGAACCCCAAGACCCTCCACCATGATTGCCTGGGCCCCTGCTGTGCAATCCCCACTCAAAATCTGGTTGGGGTTATTTTCAGACCTTTCACAGGTTCCCATCCTGGTGCCTGACAACAAGCAGGGGGCAAGGAGGTTGCAACTGAGATCCCATTCTTGCCTGCTAACACATCTCACAATACACAGGGGGTGCTGGATGAGTTGGCCTATGCCATGTCTAACGGCATTGATCAATCTGATGGCAATGCCAAATTGTGGGAATGTCACACAATTAGGAGGGCTGCTGATTCAATAGGCTGATCCCTTGGGCAAGTTATTCCTTGCCAGAAGGTTACATGGAGCGCACCACTGTGCTGCCCCTGGCGGACCTGAGGCTTCTTGATATGGTATATCAAGTGCAATGCTCCTCAATAAACTATATCTTATACGTGTCCTTTTGAGTGGACTGGTGATTTCCTAATAAAATGCTGAACTAAGTTGGTTCAGTTGCAGCAGACTTTATTCAGGTGGTGACAGGCTCCTTTTGGCACCTAAAGAAGGTTATGTGGCAGCACTACATAGCATTTAATTCTGGGCCATCTCCAGGTGGTGATGAGAGGTTGGTATGGGTATCTGAAAGGATCCCTGTACAGAGATGGTGTTAAGTTGGATATTATTCAGATATTCTCTGATAGGCTACATGTTCTTTGAGGATGGTGGTACTTGAAGTGTAGGGTATATAACCTGTAATGTCCCTACCATGGTACTCATGTGAATTTATCTATTACACCACGTAATGAGGAGTTGGAAGGCTTTATTGACAGGAAGATAGGATGTGGAACCTGCCTACCTTCCCAATTGATTCTATAGCTGGGCTGGTTTAGCAGAGCTACAAAAGGGAGATCCCTTAGTTGAGGGGATGTCTTTATCTTGTAATGAAGGGACTGTTTGGTTTGTGGTGTGGCCTTCATGGATGCCTGCTTGGCTGAGGTGCTGCCCTAGCAGTATAGTGGCTTGGATTGTGAAACTTGTCTTTGATAGGTCTGTGATAAATCCCTAGAAATCATTCGCTCAAGAGAGAGAATCAGATATGTCAAGGTACTAGTATTGTGACTTTTACGAGATGTAGAGGCTTCTAAGTTATAGCGCTGTGCCAGACTGTTGAGGTGATTGATTGGGATGCTGATGTAACTTACAGAGGGGAGGTGAGAAGTAAATAGAGAATAATATTTTTATTGCGGGGTATATTTATCTTTTTAAGCCAAGGTTATTGCAATATCATCCTGTCAGTGTTCAAGGATCAAGTATGAGTGGAGGAGATAGCGTGGTGGATCATCGTGTGGCTGAACCATCTTATCTGCGAAGGGGAGGAAGAAGATGTCCAAATGGAAGCTGGGAGGTTTGAAATCCGCTCCCTCAACAAATGATTCAGGATCTTGTTTGGCCTATACCGAGAGGCAATGGGCCCTCAGCAGACCTAATTTCCAATGGCACCTGATGATATTGATCCCAATCTCGATGCTTGGGAAAGGTAGGTCAAACCAACCCTTAAAGTCACATCCCATGGGTTATTCCCCTCGAGCTTGTTTAAACCTTTGCTGCATCTCTTATATTTAAGCACTGTCTTTCGAAGTAGTTATGCTCGTCGTTTCATTTCTTGTTATTAGGGATTGAATAGTTATTTCTAGATGGTTTATAGGGAGAGTATATATATGATTGAGAAGGTGTTTAATGGAGTAGTTTTGGGATGATTAGATCAGGAGCTGTAGAAGAAGTCGCTGTAGGGGGTTGGTGGGTGGTGGTCATAGGTGTAGTTGTACTCCTTGTGTGGCTCGGGGACGGGGTTGAGGAGCGACTTGATGTCGATCCTCGTATGGACGTGTTCGGAGATGTAGTAAGGGTATCCAATACCACAGTCGGACTTGATTAGTTGCTGGGAGGTGGGGGGTTTGCGGATGCTGAAGTTGTGCTTGACGCGGATGTGCTTCTTTAGCGTGGAGAGGGGGGCGTCAAGCGCGTAGGGGTAGTCGCATACAATGCATGCAAGTCTCCCTTCTTTGACGGGGTAATACTTGTAGATTTTAGAAGGCATGCTTTTGGTGGATAGGGGTTCTTGGCTTTATAGTGGGTTTTATAGCAATGCACGTGTTTGACGTTGAGAGTAATTCAATTGTGTATGATTTCATAGTGCATCATCTTCACACCAAGATTGCCTTGCTTATAACCCCTGGCCGATCAATTGAGGGGCTCCCATAACTGCTCAAGCATAGATAGCATTTTCCTATATTTGGACTAAAGTAGCCGATATAGCAACACTGAACCCGGGTATTTTCATCCCCGAGTGTAGCGCCACTTTTATTCAATCACCAACCGACAATGATAAATAATCAACTGCTCAAAACAAACCCCAGTGTATGCTGCCTTGGATAAATGTCGATACTGCGTGCAAGAAACATCACTTAACTGCCCAATATTTTCTTCAGTTACTTGACAAAATTAATATACTGATCCCAACCCATGAAACACTATTTACCCCATCAAATCATTCTTAAACTTCTATCAACAGTTTAATGGCTACTATAAGATTTAGCTTATAAAATATGCTAATTCCTTTGTATTCAAGTGCTTAGCGAGCCCCTGCTGGGAGCGCTTCTTTGAACCTTAATAAACCCGCGTTCCTTTAAAAAAACTGCTGGGGGTTCTTTTTTTAAAAAACAGTCAGGATCTCCGCTTTCATCAGAGCGGCCAGGGTTCGATCCCCTGCAAGAAAGGGATTTTTAAGAAAAATAATCATCAAGTTTTGTTTACTTTGACATCGAAATATATCCTTGTTCCCTTAAAGCTGCGTCTATAAAAATATACAGTACTACTGATGCTTGGTCGTACATTGCTTCATAAATTTAACCCCATTTTTGAAATGGTTTTTATTAAGCCAAAGGAATAGGAGATCCACCCATTGTATGATAAGGAAGATAAAGATATGCAATATTACTGATGGCCGAGCTTGATTTTAAGGATATGATTGACCAAAAGGTCAGCGGAACGGGAAGGCAGGAATACTTCCATCCATTAAAGTGGATCGGCACAGTTGTATGAGGAGGGTTTCAAGGCGGGAATTGAAGGGATGAATTCATGAAGCCGATCGCGACCAAGCCAAGGTGGTTGACACCCTCATGCCCGGTTACGAGTGCCGGTTTATTAAACAATGTTTCACTGACAACGTGGGGTGACGTCATCGTTTACCTGCGGCGAGCCACTATTCGGGTCCCACTCATCCGAAGGCGCCTGCCATCTATTGGACCCCTCGGCCGATCACCCCCAGGAAAAGGAAAATGCTGTGCACCGGTACACGCCCTAAACGTGTCCAAGGTCCCTGGGTGTCCCATACGTTCGTTAACGGCATATGGCTCGCTAAACACTCCAATCCGTTTCATCCCAACCAAAGGACCAATTACAAGTGCCCCCAGAAATTTTATCCATTAAACACTTGGTTTTTAAACAGCCCACCACCTTCACTTTAAACTCCCACTTTACTAAAAAAAGTATCCCCTCCAAAGTCCACTGCTGAGATCCAGCACCCTCCAAACATATCCCATAGCCTTTACACTACTATTCCCACTGCAGATCCATTACAATTGACCCATTGGCAAACTTCAAGTATCATATACCCACTTTACCCCTGAAAACTGTACCACCATTTCAGATACATGCATACCACAATCCCATAGCTGTTGAAGCCACAAACCCAACCCCCAGAAATCTCTTACCAATACCAACCTCCAAGCCAACCACTATGGACATCTGATCCAATAAAAAAATCGCCCACCCAAGCTGCATCAGGATCAGTACCCCAATCTCCACCAGAACACTTTCACCAATGATTTAATATTTTCACAACACCTTAATCCCTCCCTCTCTCAAAACCATTCTCCTGAGAAACAACTCAATCACTGAGTAAAGGGGGTACTAACAACCCACCCAGGTAATATGCTTGCATCAGATATTCAAGCCCTACCAGGGCCAGGATTGATCCAAGCCCCACAGCTGGCATAATCTACCTGGACACTATATAACTTTTCACTTTACTATACAACACTCTTCTTATATATCAAATAAAGTATTTATCTCTTCTTCAACATCTCTCTTTATCTGTACCATATGCTTCCAGGAATTATATCCACAGCAGTGGTAGAACAGGTAGGCTATCCACACTTACTTGCCTTAGGAAAAAAGCCTACCCAAGAAAAGCAACCAAGCGGGGTCACTCCCTACCGGTTGGGGGACCTACATGTTCTAGATCCAGGACGTTCCAATCCCGTTTAGCATTATTGTTGCCCGGAAGGCCCTTACTGTTGGTTGATTCCTGCTGCAAAGCTTTGTCAAGTTTTGACGCTGCTCCTTACTTATTCTCTTTGCTTCACCACCACACCTTTGACCTCTCTTAGTCTAGATCCTCCCATCTCTTGGCCTACATTACCTTTTATCTGGCCCAAGATTCTGTCAACCCTGCACAAAAATCTTAACAGGACCTATGCCAACACCTTATTTACAGGTACAGGGGTCCCTAATTTAGCAAAGCGGCTACCATGCAACTTCTCAAAGGCTGCCTTCACTTCCATCAAAGCGTCAGCAGAAAATATTCCTGTTTCCCCCAGATCTTCCATAGAGCTCTGCATGGGACCTCAGGAGATCTCTTCTGCACTGGGATAGTGCCACTACAAGAAATGCCAAGCCTAGCCCTTCAAAAAGTAGACCAAGGAGACATAAGCAAACTACAAAAATGTCAAGGAAAATCTGGCAACTGTCAACAGGATTAGTTTATCTGCTATATTGGTTGACATTCATATACCATGCATGGTGTAATTGACTGCAACCCTCTTCATGGGGGGTGATCTGACCCAGATCTCCCAAGGACCTCCGCTGATAGCCTTATTGACAACCCCTGACCCTAATTTGGCTGGAAGCCTTACCTTTGATCCTATAAGAGCATGCTTGAACTTTGTCCTGAACCTGTGAGAGAGGGGGCTAAACTAACTAAGTTTGGCTCCCATCCTGGGGGAGGATCCACAAGGACATCATTCAGTGCAAGACTGGTATGGCCGCTCAAAGGGGCATCCATAGAGAGGACAGGCGGATAGACGGGGAAAATAGGAGTCCAAGTCCATCAAGATTGTTCCACCAAGCAACCAGGGAGCGCGCTTGGGAGAAGCCTCTTGACCGCCCAAATCCTCCTTCTGGCCCTGTGGGACTGAGATATCTAGGGGAGAAGAAAACAAAGGGGTCAAGCTAGGAGCCATGGAAGAGACCAGTTCAAGGCTGGAGAGCTCAGGGTTGTCCCAAGTCAGGCTGCTTACAACGTTCTCGCTGGTAACAAGAATGTCCTGGGCTCGTCCAGGGAGATCCTCAAGCATGTGCACAAAGCTACTGGGATTGCTCCCAATGGGGTGAAAGGTATGGGCAATACCCCCCAGAGATCTGGGGAGGTACACCATATCATCACCAAGGCAAGTGCCAAGGTGAGGACAACAAATGTTGCAAAGGGCACCAACATCCAAATTTAGGTCTGAAAATATGAACCTGACATCTGGATTTAGTCCCCTTATTTTTGCACTCAGAGAAAAACAACTAGCCAACAGGAACAGATGATGAGTCTTATTGGAGTAAAGGGGGGAGAAGAGAACAGCGGGGGAGTGATATTGGCTTCAAAAGCGTAAATAGAAGCTGTAGAGCGTATAGAGATCAACGGCAGAAGCAAAAGAGGAGTGGAATTGAACTTCAAATAGGTCATTATTGTCCTGATCTGAGGCGCGGCACAGAGTCATAACAGAAAATCCTAAACTTAGG